>JAFHBV010000262.1:0-51712 GCA_019022785.1 Pseudomonodictys pantanalensis
CCCCCCCCCCCCCCCCCCCCCCCCCCCCCCCCCCCCCCCCCCCCCCCCCCGCCCCCCCCCCCCCCCCCCCCCCCGCCATCGAGAGGGGTATGCGCGGCCGGAGGAGCAGTTTTCTTATAATGAGCATACGGGGTATGATGGTGCGGCGGGACAGGTGGGGAGGAGGAGTTTGGAGGATAGGCTGTGAGGGACGGGCTGGTTGCTGTGTGGACAGGGAAGGGCGTTTGGGCTATGAGCGTTGAGTGTATACCCGGAAAAAGTATGGAAATGATGGGAATGCGTTACGATTGTGAAGCCAATACAAGATTCTGTCGTTCGTGATCAAGAGCGTACTAAATACACACGAGAAGACGCATTATTAGGCGCATGCGAGGACTCAGAAGCATTATAGTACGGTGTTTTCATATTACTAAACACTTTTTTGGACCGATCCCAGGGCAACGCTCCTCTACACTTTGCTGAGCCACCTCTTCGACTCCCTGTAGTTTGTCATCTGCTTCTCGCTCCTCGCCTTTACAGCGGTCGCGTTCTTCGGCGGCAAGCTGTCAAAGCTCCTCGCATACGTAGCAGTCATATGCGCGATACCCCTCGCCATGGTAATCCACGCCTCGTAGTTTAGGTTGTTAACCGTATCGCCATCCTCATGGTAGTTGACATCATACGGCACGCCCGCCGCACCACCAAACATCTCGTATTCCTCCTGGGTCTTGATACCCTCAGCACCACAAGCGATACCACCAGCAGCGATGCCAGCGTCAAGGAATGGGCCATAATCCGAGCGACCGTCGAATTCGATCTCGGTGTGGTTCACCTTCGCGATGTCGGCGAAGTAGTGCGTGAACTCAGCCTCAGCTTCGGCGGATCCCGCAGGGCCGGTGAGGTTAAACGCTGAGCCGTCGCCATCATAGATCTGGTAGGCGTAGTTGGGTGAGGCCATCATATCGAAGTCAAGGAACAGACGGATCTTATCCCTCTCAGTTTGGTTGAGCGACTTAACGTAGAATTCCGCGCCTAAGAGACCCTCCTCTTCGGCAGTCCACCATGAGAAGCGTACGGCGTTCTTGACCGAGAACTGTGTCATTTGGATGGCGATTTCGAGAATGGAAATTGATCCCGAGCCGTTGTCATTGATACCTGGGCCTGCAGCTACAGAGTCGGAGTGACCGCCGATGTGGATGACGTTGTTTTGGTCGCCGGCTATCGTTTGCGCAACGATATTGTACGTGGTCACTTGCTTCGCAGTCGTGACCATTTCGACTTTGACTTCGGTGCCACCTTCGATGAGGCTAACAAGGCCCTTGCCTGCTGCCATCGAGATACCGGCCGCTGGGACATACTCGTCCGGTGTGAGCGGCACACGTTGGAGCGAGTAGCCTTCCAGAGTACCCTCCACATTATTGTAGATCAAGACACCTGCAGCGCCTGCTTTAGTGGCAAATGCATTCTTCTCTCCCGACACGCAAGTTCCACGGAAGATGAGGGCGATCTTTCCGGTGAGGTCGGAGGGGTAGTCAGACTGGATGTTTGTCAGTATTGGTTGATTTGCGCGTGGCACAGCATGCTTACAGCATTGCACCCAAGATTTGGAATGGACACTAAAGTTCCACTCGCAGAACCTCCAGGAGCGAGGCCGATTGCGTATGCTTCGGTGTCCTCGCCTTGGATTGTGACATTGGCGGACACACCGACGCTCAAAGGCATCGGCTGTTGGTACACAGTATAGTACTTGGGGAACTGCTTAATCGTGTTCGTGATGTAGTCGATCGTAGCTTGATGTCCTTCGCTCCCGATCACACGATTTTTGTCCGGTGAATCGTAGGCAAAGCGCTCGAATTTCTTCGCATGAGCTTCCAAAGCATCGATGTGAAGCTTCTTGCGGAGTTTGTCCTGAAGTTTTGTTAGTCGAAAATGCGCCAGATGTAGTGACGGCTACGCACCGACTCTACCAGCTTGTCGCGCGTGTCAATCACGGCGGAATCAACAGCGACTGCAGCAAAAGCTGCCGCGGCAACAATTGAGGTCCACATAGCTGTCGAATGCTTTTCAGGATCCAAAGGTCAATGTAAAAAAGCCCGGATGGTCTCTGGATAATGCGGCGGCTCCCATGCTTTTGTACTCTGTCGCCGCCTGCAATTGAGTGATTAGCAACGGCCCGCCTCGTATTCAAGTGGGGATCACAGGCTGTAAAGTCCCATATTGCTGACCCATGGTGTTCCTTCGAGGCAGAAAACATCGTCAGGCCAAGAAAAAGAGCTTCAAACACCAACTTCATCAGGCAGGTAGCTCAAGGTACCACGGTAGCTCCCTGGTCGGTCACGCTTGGCCTACATGTCATCTGCAGTATGTTTACCCGTCGCGGTGGGCACTGCGTACCTTCGAGGCTCTATATTTTGATCAAGTCTGATAAGACCTCTTGGGGGCTCTTGGCTGTGTTTATATTGCTGTTTTCAGGGCTTTAATTCGCGAGCCAAAGCTTGTCAACTGCCCTGTTGGTGCTTGGTCCGGCGACCCGCTCGGGATGAGAAAATGACCTGGTATACGGGCTCGCCAATGCCACCTGGATATTTCGGGAACGCCGCATGTTGTACATATGTGGTGCAATGCGGCAAGAGGGATGTTACGCTCGACGAACGAAAGTAGGGTGTCCTGCGACATCAAGTAGAGATGCTGAAGGTTCAGACGCTAATCCTCGAAGGCGAGCCCCGTCCCGTCTAGCATGTTTTCGGCATAGTGCACACGAGCGGGGTAAAGCTGCAGGCGTGGTCGACGACGCTGACGCAGCGCACGTCTTCCACTTCTCCGCTGTTTCTCCTCTTCGGTTCTGGACCCCTCATCCCCGCGGCCGTGGACGGATTACTAAGTGCCGAGCGTCTTGTCCGGTCGGCATGCTTCCGTCGACATCGAATGGAAAACAACAATGCCTTCGTGTTGCGGCATGACGAGCATGAGGATAGAATGTCGAGATGATTCCAAAGCAGCCATGACGCCATCGTGCTATCGTGGTATAAGGCATCCCAAAGCTCGACACTGAAAGACCAAAACCATTGGCAATAGAGTAGGAAATCCAAACACCAATCCAAGACACCATCATCACCGGAAGCACACCGACGCAACAGAACAACACACAAGATGGCCTTCTCGATGGGGATGTCCTACAATAAGGGCGAATCAGAGATGCATCGACTCCTTCACGTACCGGAGTACGACAACCCAACCTCAACTATGCTGACCCCTCAAGCAATGCACTTGCTGCAACGAGCGCCTCTCCTCGCAATCGGCACACTAGACTCTGAAAATCGCCCTTGGACAACTCTCTGGGGCGGGCAGCCTGGCTTTTCTGAACACCTGGGTGGAGGCATCATCGGAACGCGCACATTGGTCGATAGCAAGCATGACCCCGTCGTCCAAGCTCTGGTCGGCAACGCAGAGAAGGGCGAAATGGTTCCAGGCAATCAGAAGATGGTAGCGGGTCTCACCATCGACTTGATGACAAGGAAACGAGTCAAGATCTTTGGACGAATGATGGCGGCTTGCGTGGGTGATGTGAACGTTGAATACGAGCAAGATGCTCAGAGGCCAGAGGGAGCACCGGAAAAGGCAGATCAGGTCCAACTCGTCACGAAGATCGAACAAAGCTTGGGGAACTGTCCAAAGTACCTCAATCAATACGAAATACGACCCGCTATTGTGAACTCTACACTGGAGTCACAGGGGCCCACGCTCTCGACAGAGGCGAAGGCGTTGATATCAAAGTCTGATATGTTCTTCTTAACAAGCAGCACAGAAGGCAGTATGGAGGAGGATATGGACACCAACCACCGTGGAGGACCACGCGGCTTCGTACGTATTTTGTCCGATACCGAGATCGTATACCCTGAATACTCTGGAAACAGACTATACCAATCCCTTGGAAACCTTCGGATCAACCCCAGAATCGGTATCACGTTCCCCGACTACGAAACCGGCGACATCCTATACACCACGGGTCAGGTTGACATTTTAATCGGCGACCAAGCCTCTGAGCTATTACCGGGAAGCAATCTGGCTGTCAAGATCGCCCTTGAAGCAGCCCAGCTCGTGAAGGGTGGTCTCCCATTCCGTGGCGTCCGAAAGACTCCCTCACCCTACAACCCACTCGTCCGCACACTCGCTATTGAAGGCAACATCAAAGCGCTCAAATCCTCTCGCAAAATGGCTCATTTAACAAAGAAATCCCTACTAAGTCGCACCGTAGCACGCTTCACCTTCCATGTTCCGGACGGTATATCTTACTCACCGGGTCAGTGGGCAGCCTTCGACTTCTCCGACCATCTCGATTATGGCTACTCACACATGCGAGACGACGATCCGCAGAGTCTGAACGACGACTTTGTTCGTACGTTCACGATATCTTCGACGCCGAGGACGGATGAGGCGAAAGAGGCGGAGTTTGATATTACAATTAGAAACGTGGGTGTGGTGACGAGTTATCTATTCCAGCAAAATGAGAAAGCAGACTTTGAGGTTCCGTTAGTGGGTGTGGGCGGAGACTTTAAGATCGAAGACGACAAGAAAGAGGGCAAGGTCACGCCTTTCATCGCTGGTGGAATGGGCATCACGCCGCTTCTTGGCCAGCTGAAGACACTCGACATCTCACCAGATCGTTTCAAGCTTCTATGGGCGGTGAGGCTCGCTGATGCGAGGCTTGTTCTTGAGACGTTACGCGGCGACCCGCGCCTACCGCAGTGTACGGAAATTTTCTTCACGGGACCGAGCCCTACATACTGGAAGGAAGACATGCTAAAGCAGGTGGAAGATACTGGCGCAAAAGTGGCGAAAAGGAGATTGAGCAAAGAAGACGTGGAGGTTGTGAATGCAGATACTTGGTATTTATGTGCGGCGAAGCCGATGCGCAAGGTGCTACTGGAGTGGTTGGAAGGGAAGAATGTTGTTTTTGAGAATTTTGATTATTGAACGGAGGAGCTGCATCGTGAGGATAGTGTTTCCGTATGTGGTCTGGTTTCTCCTTCTTCAAGCCTTGATATATCCATTTCTCCAATTTCACGCATTTCCAACCTCAAGAGGCTGCTTTCCATTTGACCCAACATATCCAGAACCCATACATCCACCCCCCTCAATCCATCCTCATCCTCCACGCCTCCGCCGATCCCTTCCACATCCTCTCCAACGCAGCACGCTCTCGCTCCCGCTCCTTCCTCACCACCTCCTCCTTAATCCGACCCCACGCCTCCATGATAATCGGCGCACTCGGATGCGCCTCCTTCGTCCACAACGGCCAACTATCCAGATCCCTCGGCGCAAACACCGGCGCCGTCCCATCCTCATTCCAGCGCTGATGCACCGAATCCGCCATGCAATGACACAGCTCTTCCAGCTCAATAGGATCCGACGGCAACTCTGCCTCCGCAAGATCCGTAAGCGTGCAATCGAGCCAGGACGCGTAATTGGCTTGGACTTGGGAGCGGACACGTGCTCGATGATCGAGTTCGGCTCGCGCTTCTGGGGAGAAGATTGGGAAGGGTGGGAGGTAGTCTGGAGGTGTGACTGGAGGGGGACCGAATTCGGGCTCTGGGGTTGGGAGCTCGACAGGAGAATGATAGAAGGCTAGGTCGAGGGTCCAGTTTGGGTCGTCGTAATTGGAGAGAAGTTGATCGTGGTGGGAGGATTCGTAGGGTGGAGGTTCGTCCTGGGACTTTGGATAAGCCTGCCAGTCTGCTGGGGCTGGGTCCGCCCAATCTTCGGAAGCATTGTGAGGGTATCCAATTTGCCAGTCTGGGTGACCTGCGAGGATCAACAATTGCTCATCGAGGGTTGTGCCTGGTGGGAAGAAGCTGCCGCCATTGGGGTGGCGTGCCGAACGATCCCGGGCGGATTCAGCTAGGGTTGTAATGGTGAGTTGCGATGTCAGATCCTCCACGTTGACTTCGTTGGTCGGGCGAGGGGCGAGGTTCGTGTCGGGCATGGGTTCGGCAAAGTCCTCCATCTCGGTGTCCTCGAAAGACATTGTGATGAACTTAACGCGCCCTCGTGTTGTTAAAATTTATGGGTCGCGGGATCCGAGCGTTCGATGTGCAGTTGCCTGCGCTGGATTGATGCTGTATGAGCAGGGCATATTTTGGTCGAAACTAGGATGAGCTTTTCGCTTTATGTGGATTAGGCAACATTGTTTTATTACCATGGGTGAAAGTGTGGAAAGTGAGTACACGAGCTTGAACTCTAAGAGATGTCGAAGTATTGCACAATGCATATTGCCCAATACACCTGTCAGATTGGTCGATTTAGCAGACGGATAAGGGGTGTGTACGACACAGTTTGTATGAACAAATGGTTACTCCAAAATATTTCCATTTGCAACTTAATAGCTACGTGAGAATTGTCGACTCATTCATTCTGAGCACACCCCTGCATCCCTACCTTTCCACAGTGAACCAATTGCTCCATCAAGGTAGTTGGTTCAAAACTAGCAGCCCGCGTCATGTCTGCGAACTGACCTTCAAAGCAACTCATCCTTCTCCGTACCAATCGCACCCCGGAGTTGCATAGCAGCCCCTCCAAAACACCTATCCCCGACACCGATCTGCGCAATTGCCGAAGCGTGCGACGAGCTCCCTTGTACCAGAGACCTATCTATATCACCCGGCGTATCTTGCGTCCGACCTGGATACGGTGGTATATAATCATCCTACCTGAGTACAGGTCAGGAAGGTGGCTTACATACCACTTGTACTTTTCCTTGCCGATATCTTTCTTTTGCACCTCTAGGTTCTGCCTGGAAAGCTTGCGAGGCCGATGAGTCGCTCGAACAGGTAGAGGTGGCACGGTAAACCGGCTCATGGGGCTGTATGCCATGGGGTTATTGTTGGTATACTTCTGAGCAGCAAGGGATGGCCGCCCACGATGAGGAGATTGCACCAGGCTTGTATTCTGGGCTCGTTACACTTATTTACTCCACAGCCGGGGTAACTCCCTCTTGCCAGTTTAGCTCTTGCTCTGCCTCCTTGCGAGCAAAAGCAGATCTTTGTATGGAATAGGAACGTCTGGGTACCACAGCAGCCCTTCGCCGGAATACCACCCGGTGTATAACCAGTAGTTGTATACGAGCCCGTCCGCTGAACTGGTACGTGATACGAAACCGAACTACTGTACTAAAGCAGTTTCTCCGCCTGGGCATTTTGTTCTTTCTTTTCCATCTCACGCTCATACTGCTTCATGGTGGCCTCCTTCCAGGCAACCTCGTATGTCCCCGGGACGCCGGCGAAACGTGGCTGGATATCACCAGGACATCGCATGGTCATCTCTCCATTATCTCGTCACACATAAACGTGGACAGCTCCTTGAGGATATCGGATTCCTTTGGCAACTCGGCCGTCAAGAGTTCGCATCCTTTAGACAGGCCCAGGTTGAGTATTTTGACCATAGCGATGGTTCGGGATGTTGCTCTGGTTCCGGCTCTAGTTCAGTGGCTGGAGCTGGAGCTTCGCTGATACTGCTGCGTTGAAGCAGGGTAATCAAATCCTCGATCTGAGCCTTCTGTTCATCAGCCGCGTTTGGATCGCCAGTAGCATTCTGGAGTTGTTTGACCAACGAGTCGCGGGAAGCGTTCGGCTCCGTGTCGGTCATAGACAAGTTGTGTAGGAGGCTGGATAAGTGTATGTCGAGGGTGCCGGATTTTGTGGTGGCTTCGCTTCCATGCTATCGCTATCCACTGGTTGTGGACGATAAGTAGGACACTTCTTCTTGCCATAGTGATTACCCCCTTCACTACTATCAGACCTCTTGCGCCTACTCATGGCGGTTGATATTGTGCTGGCAGAGCTTTTCGAGGGTTGCAATTGTGCTTGCAGGTTGCAGGTAGTGGCTCGTGGATTTCAGAATATGGGCCGTGTGTTTATGGGTAAAGGGCTCGGTCGTATGCGATGAGTACTTCGTGGACTGCGGATGGTGGTTGCAGCTCCGGGGGAGGTTTGCTTATATGGAGGCCGGGCAGAACTCGATCGAGGAAGCCTGTGCCGGGAACGTGAGTTGTGTATCCACAATGTAGTCTCCTTGTAGTGAATATGCCGAAGCCATCCAGAAACCAACGCCGCTCTCTGTCCTTGCAGTTCTCTCATATCAACCTAGATGTGGTTGTAAGCAAGCGCAAGATGTTGATGCATTGTATGTGGACCAGAAAGAAGCCCCGAATAAGGATATGTATCAGAAAAGCCCATTCATTCCCGTTGTATGAACACCATCGCTTGTTGTACAGACCGTGAGCGTATGATACAGATATAGCACAAAAGCGTGAGGAGAGTGTATAACGCCGACCGCTGCCTGCCTGGTAGCGGGTTATGCTCGACCTTTTGCCGTCGTCTTTAGACAGCCCAACGATCCCAAAACCCCGCCACCCAAAAATTATAGCCCCCGCTTTCAAATTGAAGTCGTACTGTGTCATGTTTTTACGCCGCAATGGCGCCCATCCCACCGCCAGCTCCCTCGCCCGATTGCGGAGGCATTGGCGGTGCCTCGAGCTTCGTGTTGCCGGCCATCATCCTGTTGAAACCGATACTAACGCCTTCTATGACAGCTAGTAATATTGCGCAGGATATCGCTCCGTTTCGCATCGATCGTGCGCCGCCTCGTACTGCGAGGGATCCGCCGGTGAAGAAGCCTGCGATGATGGCGTTCCATGGGTCCTCCTTCTTTCGTATGCCCTTCACCGCGCAGTCATATGTGTTGAAAAGGCCTCCCCATACGCCGAAGTTGCCGCCGAGGACGGGTGCGCGCGCTTTGATCGCTGTGATGGCGCCGATGCGCCGTTCGCCGTAGGGTGAATTGCGGAACTGGGTTTGTCAGAAGGGAGAACACGGACGCCGAGTGGAACGACCTACGCCTTTGACGCCGTGCCATACTGCGCCGCCTACTGCCTATGCCTTGGGTTACTATATGCTTGCAGACGAATGGGGTGAGGGCCTACCCCCATAGCAAATGCGCCGCCAAAATCGTTAAGTATTACCCATGGGCACGGGTCTCTTGTGTGATCCATTGTAAATTATAGAGTGTGAATAAATCGGCTAGATTATATAATTGTAGAGCGGGTGGTTGTACGTAGGGCGTTGCTGTTGTCGATGTTGCTCAACTTTTTCTCAAGACCCAGACGCTAGCTCGGCTCGGAATAACTTCGGCCCATTCTCCGTCACTTCCGAGCTGGGACGGCTTCGCGCCTCAACACGCATTCCACGCCACATACCCTCAGACTGTGAATGTTCCTAAAAGGCAAAAACGCCTCCTGTCAGCAAAGTGATTGGGGTGAGTCCGCTCGCAACCTGTTGTGAATACAGTCCGGCACAAGGTTCCAGCTATGAACTCTCCGTCCAAGTCACGACAAGAATGAGCTTTGCGTCTTCAGCGCCACCCTCAGCAGCCTGGCTACTCTCCTTACGTCTAAGAGGTAGATGTTCGCATCTGTAAATTTGGAAGGCGCTATGGTAGTATTCCTTCTTCTTATTCTTCAATCTCGGCAACCCTACGCCGACCAACTCTCATCTGGTCCATCACGCGCTGCCTTCTTACTCTACACCGTCAATGTGCGCACTCTTGCACTGAAACTTCCCTTTCCCTTGTTGCGGCACAGCAACCGACCATCTTATGATTGGCGGGGTATCCTGAGTACCCAATGACGTCGTCCTACCGCGACGATACCCTTTCACCATAGTCCCCGTACTAACCACAGGAGCGCATTTGTCCACTCCCGATTTCACTCACCTTGGGTGGAGTCTCACGCCGCGCCTGCTTGTTGCCCTGCACGACGGTGAAAGGAGGAGACGAATTTGCCACCTGCCTTCTCTCTCACCTGCAACCCTCTTTAGGTTCACCCGACATTATATATCGCCCTGGACCCTCGCGTCTTCTTGATCGTACTCCCTTTCTCTTTCCCCCCTCGCACTCTGTGACATCGTCACGTCTCCGCATCCCACGATGGTGGGCACCAGATCCGGTCATCAGAGGGCTGCGGTCCAAGACATTGCCGAACCCTCGCAGTCCAACAGACAGACCCGCTCCAGGACTGCGACCATTCCCGATCCCAATCTAGTCACCGTTGATCCCACCACCGAGCTCTTCCAACCCGAGTTTGGAGTCCAACAACCCGCCGACTCGCGTGCGGACATGTCCAGGCTTAGTGAAGACTTCGAGCCATTGAATATCGATGAATGCGATGGTGGTAACAGTCAAGGTCAGTGAGATCAGATCATCGTGTCCAGAAGTCACGCTCTTATCCTTTCTCAGACATTCACGGCGGGTCTGTCCACTCTCGCGCAGGGGAAGTCAACCCCCTTGGCAAGCATGTCAAGGAGGCCGTATCCGCCATCAGTCGTCTCGAAGGCTTAGGCCTTGGACGTATGAAGATCCCACTTCCCAAATGTGTAGTACTTGGCGAGCAATCAACCGGCAAATCGTCCGTCATCGAAGCAATCTCGGGTATCAAAACACCTCGGTCGACCGACGTCTGTACACGTTGTCCATTGTTCATCAAGATGGAATCCTCGATGGATCCACACGCTGAATGGCAAGCGGAAGTCGTCATCCGTCGGGGCCACATATACAATCCGAACATCCGTGGCAAGAACAAGACCCCGTGGAGCCTAAATCCCACACCGAGCGAGATTTCCTTTGCATCTACGGCAAATCCAACTGATCTTGAGAATCTGATTGCTCGAGCACAACGCGCCGCCCTGTGCCCTTTGGAGGATTCCAAAGCATTCCTCCAGGCGGACTGGGAGTCGGATAGGTACCATTGTCTACCTTTCAGCCCGAACGTCGTGTGTATATCAGTTTCACAACCCGGGCTCCCGGCTTTGGCTTTCTATGACTTACCAGGTATCATCGGCCAATCCGAGTCCGCCGATCAAGAAGGCTTGGTGGACTTCGTACGAAAGATGGTGACGGAATATATCAAAGACAACGATACGCTGGTTCTGGTTACATGTTCGTTGGCGAATGATCTGGCTACCTCGATGGCCAGCGGATTAGCCCGCAAAGAAAAAGCAGTCAATCGCTGTATCGGTATGGTGACCCTACTTACGTTCAGTTCGATTGCTCACCAGGCCAGGGGTTTTGACCAAACCCGACCAGCTGCCACCAGGCACCAAATTCGACAGGCTTCAAGCTGTACTAGCGGGTAACAGCTATGCGCTCGGGCACGGCTATTTCGTTGTGAAGAACCCTGGACAGGACGCCATCGATGAAGGCATCACTCACTGCGAAGCACGCGAGCAGGAACATGATTTCTTTTCCTCTACTGAGCCCTGGGCGAAAGCTTTCCAAGCCCACCATGCTCGCTTTGGTACTCTCAATCTTCAAAGCTTTCTGTCCAGAAAGCTTGCCTCTCAGATTCTGGAGAAGCTCCCAATCATTCACGAGCAAGTTAGAGAACGACTTGAAACGGTCGAATACGAGTTGAGGGACTTACCGGAGCCCCCGGATCATACTGCTCCTCGCATTGTTTCCGACCTAGTTTTCTCATTCTGTGAGGAAATACGCCGAGAGATTCAGGGAGAATTTCCAAACCGTGCATGGCGCAACACGTACGACGTTCTTCACACGAGGTTCCTTGAGGGTCTTACATCGATGAGGCCGACGCTGAAGACTGCCGGCGCCCTGGACGAGCACATATACAATTCTGGAGCTTCAGGCAAGTCGGCAGATGATGCATTCGTCATAGATTCGGAGGACGAAGACGAAGACACCGCCATGGCTGGAACGCCAGACACGGCAAACAAGAAACGAAAGTTTGAGGACTCTCCATCCGCCATGCCGTCTATGATGACCCCGAAAAAGTCGACTACTAGTAGCCCACATACTCCATCACGACGAGCAACAGCAAACGCGATAGTGAACACGAAGAGCGCCACCTTCAAACATCTGATGGAGCCCTTTCAGCTTGATGAAGTCTCGCGTCATCTCAGTGCTAACAAATCCCGCGTGCCGGGACAGATGCACCCGAAAGTTCTCGACCATATGATCATCAAGTCCATCGCGCATTGGAACAAGCCCACTGCAAAGTTCTTTCAAGAACTAGAGGTTGGGCTGAAGAAGCTGGTCCAGAATACTTTCGAGCGCCATTTTGCTCGCTGGCAAGGTAGCGCTGTGTACCAGCAAGCCTGGATCCTTGTCCAAGGTTTCCTCGACAGCAATCTGAACCAGCAGCGTACCGTAATGGCGGCAGAAGCGCTTGAAGATGAAAAGAAGGGACCGCACATATTTAACGGAAATGCGTTCGAGCGAGAGAGGACAGGTATGTTGGCTAAGTACCGCAAGGCTCGCTTGGAAGCCCGATTGAGGGTCTACTTTCGTGAGATGGAATCAGAGACGGGCCGGTCAATGAGTGATGCAGACAAGGAGAAGACCAAGGACAAGTTACGCAAGGATGAGAAGAAGTGGGCTTCGGTGGCAGCTGAGCCATACCAGAAGGAAATCGAGGTGATCGCGCATGTGACGGGCTACTATGAGGTGGCCGTTCATCGCTACTACGAGGCCGTCTGCATGCGCCTTGAGTCCAAGTTCTTTGATCGGCTACAGTCCAACCTGCGCGATGATCTGGACTCTGGCCTCGGTGTCCGTGACGGCAATGGTAAGTCAATCAACCACAAAAAATATTGCAATGCTAACAATCAGGTAGGGCCTGATACCGCCATCCGCCTCTTAGCCGAGCCATCACACCGCCTTGAACATCGCAAAGAACTCTTGGCTATGAAGAAGAACTTGCTGGAAGGCTTGCAGTGCCTCCAGGAGCTTCAGCACAAGTTTGGCGTACCAGCGACTTCATTCGGCCCAACTCCGCCACTTGAAGAGGAAGACGAAATGGCCGATATTTGAGGCTGGAGGTGGGCTCCGTCGCAGCATCTCCACTTGGATACATTTTGGTACACTGTTGGAGGAGTGTGCGTTGAAAGATGAATATCACATCGCAGACCTTCGCTAAGCTCGCATCCTTGAACACCGTTTCCCTCGCAAACTTCGATGTTGGGGTAACATACGTGTGGTATGGGTATTGGCCGGCAGTTCACGATGCGTGTCCTTTCTCCCCCAATCGTGGGCATTTGCTTTCTAGCTGATAGGAGTTGTCACTCTGGCAATCTACGGGCTGTTGGCTGCTTTCCTGGCATGTATGACATCTAAGGACATCCAGCTCGATTAAACACGGCATCGTAGTAGGATTCAGCAAAATATCAAGGTTCTTTTGGGACAGCCATGCCAGTGGTACAGGTAGCTACAATTGATCTGTAGCAACTTCATCTTGCTCATGCCGTGCATGCTAACCTACTTTGACTACATCCACGCTCGACCTTCGTTCCAACTCGCTCACAGATATCGAGCCACGTAACACGAATTTGATCCGGCGAACGAGGCACACGCAACGCACGAGGCCAATGACAGCTACCTCACAACTCCCTCCCAAACCCGCCGCGCAGCTTGACTTGCCCCCCGTCGTATAGCATGCATCGTCACCTCGTCCCTAGAGCTCGTAGCGCCCAGAAGCATAGTGGCGCTCTTCGTCTTACGCGCAGCTTTCACTTCATCCCCAAACAGGTCGAAAGCAACACATCTCATCCCAAGCCCTGCACCTGTCGCCTAGCCTACCCAATCGATACTCCAGCCCTCAACTCGCCTTCTATCTCATCTCCTAGCAGATTCAAAGCGAACTTCGTTGTCCAAAGCGACAAGGCAATTCAGTGAAGAAGAGAGGGGTTATGGTCCAGTGCCATTTCGCCCTGTCCATTAGAACTGGGAAAACATTCAGGAAGCAGAACAATACCGAATAACAGACCTACCTTGCGAAATGATACCGTCGTTTCCATTCTGACCACCTAACGCTACCATAGCGCCGATTCCGGCCTCTCCGACGACATTACCTGTGCGTCTTGTCTCTCCATACCGCTCACTCGGCGACATGCACTCTGCACGAAGCATCACGTCTAATTCCTCAGAACACGGCTCTGAAGTCCTCCTAACTCGAGCGCGGCTATGGATTATCTCCTTCAGAGATAACCAATTTACCTTGCTGCTACTATGCAGCGGACGACTACCGTGTTTCGAGCGTCACCATCGACTTACAATTGTATCATCCGGCGGAAATTGCCCTCAAATTCCCTTGGAGAACCTCTGGTACTTTGAAGAACAGGCAGCGGAACCACAGAGAAAAGCACACCAGTTCGTAAACACCTTCCCAACCCAGACTAGTCTTGATATGCCTAGCCGATATAAGGTGTATGGTGGATCGTCCTCACCCCAGTCGATCTCGTTAACGTCTCAAATAGCCTCGGCTCAATCCTGCTGTGCGAGTTTCCCTCCTCGTGAATTTGCACTCGGGCATAGCGGAATAGTACCCTCTCAGGCAGTCTGGCGACGAGGAAAGTGAGATATAATTGGGAGTTGAAGATGGCTGACGTACGCCAAAGAGCATAGCACCGATTGTAGATCCGGGATTTTCGTAATATTCTGCAGGAACACTAGCTCGCCCCGCGCTCCTCCAGCTTTGATGCAATACGTTTGGACAGTGCGGAGAGGACATGGGATGGGTAATGGGAACGGAAATGCGGCGTGAGGCATGATTTGGGGTATATATAACGAGCCTGCTTTGTCCCCTTTCCCTCCACTCCAATCTCAGACCCTCCACGCACACGCCCCTTCTCTCACAAAAAGTCTCACGAAGCTGCGCACACACACCATGTCGCTGACAACCCGCCAACCCTTCAACACGCTCTACATCCTGTCCGCATTCGCATTCGAGCTCGCCCGCCTACCCATCTGGCTGCTCAAATACGCGACTTCCTACGGTAGGCAGCATGCGCGCTTCTCGTTCCGACAAGCCCTCGGCTTGCGCCTGTTTTACAGCATGGTATACCACGTCGCGGCCATACAAATCAAAACGCCTATTTTGCTTCTCCCCGGCCCGGAGAAAGAGCGCTTCGTCGTGATTCCAAAGCCAGATGGCAAGACAGAAGAGACATACTTCAAAGGCCCGCTGCGCAGGGATTGGGACAACGTGAGGCCGGGAGAGGTGGGATTGACGTGGTATCCCGCGCCTTTGACCGCAAGCGAGGCTAAGAGCAGCGATGTGAAGGTCATATTTCATATCCATGGTGGCGCGTATGTGAGCGGTGATGGGAGGACGCAGACGACGGGGTATGCGGCGGGTAAGCTGCTCAGGTATGCGGGGGCGACGCATGTGGCGATGCCGCAGTATCGCTTGTCGAGCCTTCCGGCGTCGAAGACTTCGAATCCGTTTCCCGCGGCGCTGCAGGATACGCTGACGGCGTATTTGTATCTCCTGCACGACTTGAAGATTCCGGCGGAGAGGATTGTCTTGTCTGGTGACTCGGCGGGCGCAAATGCCGGGATTGCGCTGCTGAGGTATATCGCAGAGTATGCGGGCAAAGATGGCATGGAGCTCCCGAATCCAAGGGCGGCGCTGCTGTGGTCGCCGTGGGTGTTCCCGTCAAAGGATACGTCCTACACGCGCACGAATCCCAATTTTGCGACGGATTATCTCTCTGCGCACTTTACGAAATGGGGATCGGCGGCGTTCGCGGGACTAGGTGGCGATGCGGTGCTGAAGGATCCTTATGTGAATTCTAGGGGAAAGTCGTTTGAGACGCCCGTGCCGCTATGGGTGAATGCAGGAAGCGCGGAGGTACTGTTCTTCGATGCGACGGAGTGGGCGGATATGATGCGCAAGGCGGGGAACGAGGTCGTGTTGGATGTGGAGGAGGGTGTGCCGCATGATATCCTGCTTGTGGGGAAGCAGTTAGGGTTCAACGAGGAGGCGAAGGCGATGGTGCAGAGGGCGGGAGCGTGGTTGAAGAGTCTTTAAAGGTGAGCAGATAGACATCGGTCTGGAAGGGACCCTGAATATCCATCAATTAACCATGATGTATTCCCATACAGTACCCATGACTCCTCACTCCTCCCCCTCCAACCTCCGCACAACCTCCTCCGTCTTCAGTATATCCCCATACCCAAACCCCCACGCCCCTAGTCCCCTCTCATGCTGCGCCTTCCCTGCACTCGCCGTCGCATCCCTCACAACCCAGGTCTCATACCCTCGATTAAACGCCCCCCTCGCCGTAGTATCCACACAGCAATCCGTCATAACCCCCACAAGTACAACCCTCTCCACCCCAGCCTTCTTCAGCCTCTCCTCCAGCGTTGTCTCCTCCCTCGCACCACCCATCTCCCCGGTCCCCAGAAACGCATCGTACGTGTTCTTGCTAATCACCGGCGCCTTTGCTTTCTTGGCTAGGTCTGCGATCTCGGGTATGAACTCCCATGCAGGGGTGTTGGTGTGTATGGAGCCGTCGACGCCCCATTTGCGGACGAGTTGGTTGCGGATTGGCGGGTTGAAGTCGGAGGGTGGGTGGCCATGTTGGGTGAAGAACTGGGGCCAACCGTGAGCGGTGAAGAGGCCGCTGAGGCGGGCGATGTTGGACATGATGCCGGGGCTCATGGAGAGGAAGTGGTTCTGCATGTCGATGACGAGGAGCGCGGTTTTGGGTGGCATGGTTGCGAGTGGAGCGAGGGACCGTGAAGGTAAACGGATTCGCTAAGGGAAGGGGCCTAGCTGTGTGTAAGCTGGAGAGGGTTAGTGGTAGAGAGCAATGGGTGTGAGAAGAGTCTGCTTGGCCCTTCATCATCTGGTTATGTGGGGTGGTACGAGGGAGAGTGGTGGTGGTATGTTTGGGAATTTGGGATGACGTAAGGACGCCAAGAACTTCACGTGCTCTGCTATTCACCTGGGACTCGTCTTCAGCCTCAAGGAAGGTGCAATCAATAAGCATGTATGCTCTTGCGAGAAAAGCAAATATTTGGAATAAAGGCAGTCACACGAATTAGCAGGGAGCCTCTAGAGCGGCAAACAGCCTTGAATACACCTATAGCTAGTTTACCAACTCTCTGCAGTGCGATCGTATCTCCAAAGTTTCCTTTCTGGCGAGAGCGCATGCTGTAGGAATCCACATTGCCCTGTAGCTTTCTGCTGTTGCGTTGTTGCGCAGGTAGCTGCACATTCCCGTCGAAAATGCCATCAAACAAAGCCACACACACCGGAACCGGCAAGCCACATGCTCCGTTTCCATAGAACAAAGCATCCCACTCCGGCGTTCGCCCATCTATAATGCCCTCTACCATCAGATCATTGTGCATCCACATCTTTCCACAACATCCATCCACGGTCACCCTTCACCAACTCAAACATGGACTGGCTCAACGTCGACCTCCCTTTCCAGGCCGGTCACACCATCGTCAATGTCCCTCAACCCAGCGACAACCTCACCGAAGACATCTCGCCAACCGCCACCCCTACACTGCAGCCCGTTGGCCCACCCATGCGCTTGCAAGATCTTTTCTGGATCTGCATACTCTTGTACATGCCCATTGTTATCTTGAAAGCGCGCAGACCAAGGCAGCATCTTGAAGACTTGGGAGACTACGAGGGCGAACGCGTCCAACAATTCATCCGGCTGTGGCGGACAAAGAGCTGGCCGACGCTCATCGGCCTCATCGACCTCTTCATCCTCGGAAAGATCCCGCTCGCGCCCTGGGACGGGCGAAGCCTCCGCGAATTCCGCCAGATTCGAACGCGCTGGGCACGTCTCATGCCGTGGGCACGACGGTGGAGAGAGATGAAGCACCTGCGGGGTCTGTTGCGCCTCGGCCTGATACCGCTCGAGATCCAAGACGGCGGCATCTCGACCGTCATAGAGTCGGGGTGGGAGCAACTCGACGAGATGCCTTACCTCCGACCGCCCATGTACAAACAGAGCAAACGACGAGCACACGGCATCTTTTTGATACCCTTCCTCCGTGGCCAAAATGGACGTGTGACGCATTTCGACAGACTGCGGCTCGCATTCGTGGATACGCTGCTGAGAACCAGCCACCAGCTACGGCCCCAATTCAGAGTTAGCTTGCACTGGTGGGACGGTAAACACTATTTTCATTTCTCAGAGGAGCAGCCGCAACCGAGCCAGCCTTTGGAGGTGGGTACTCGGTGCCACGTCGAAGCGTACCTGCCGAAAAAAGATGATGAAATGCTCCGCATGGGCATACAGCC
The DNA here is from genome assembly GCA_019022785.1 of Pseudomonodictys pantanalensis. Classification (NCBI taxonomy): domain Eukaryota; kingdom Fungi; phylum Ascomycota; class Dothideomycetes; order Pleosporales; family Parabambusicolaceae; genus Pseudomonodictys; species Pseudomonodictys pantanalensis. Next base: position 18,092 of record JAFHBV010000262.1, read on the forward strand.
GGATTGGGAGAGGCGGTTTGCGTATCTGAAGAGGGGGGAGTGTCCGTTGTTGGAGATTCAGGATATCGCTATTCTGTGGGTCGAATCGTCGACTTATGAGGAAATCCACACAGATGTATTCCTATATATGACCGCTTTGCAGGAGGGGTTGTTCCTCAACAATCACGTTGCGTGGCCGGATGCACTCATCGCAAACTCGGCTGATCAGTGGATTCAGCAGAATGGCGTGACGCTAGGCGATGATGAGGAGTTTTGGTGAAGGAGTAGCAGCGGGTTGTTGTCATGTCCGTCGTAGCATACCCCCCAATCATTTGATGAGATTAGTCTCGAGGTGCGTCTTTAACCAGGCCCCAATGCTTTTCATATGTGAATTTCGGTCTCCTCCCTTGTTCCCTGAAGTCCAGAGTCCAGTACCTGGAGTCGTGGTCATGAAAACCTTCTCGTCCGCATAAGTTGAGTACTTTTCCTTCTCTTCGGTATCATGATATGTCAGCCGTCCCGTTCTGCTTCTAAGTGTTTGCCGCGCGATACTTCGTCTCAGCACCTTCGCCAGCTCAGTGACTTGATCTAGTAGAGGACTCTGGGAACCTGCGGTGAGATGCCAAGTAGGTAAACTTAGGCTGTGTCCAGCGGGAGGATAGATACGGGCATAAGCACGACATCGAGTAATAGTTGGAACAACCGGCGATGACGAGCGGCCTTCTATAGATCTATAATGTTGGAGATCCATCTGCGTCTCCATATCGAGTAGAGAACCATCGGGTTGTTGTGATGCAAAAGTATCGTCATCCAAAGGATATGTTACCGTAGCATGTGGTGATCGAAAGAAATGGACAGGAGACGCAAAGCGGTCGAGAAAATGCTCAGGATGGTGGAAGAGAATGTCCCTCTTGCCGGATAGTGTGAGACTCGGAAAGTCTGGATTGTTGCCGTAGAGCTGCCATGAGGACTGTGGTGAAGCTTTGCATGCTCGCTTTTGACGTTTAGGCTGGGTTGTGGCGTTTTCAATCTCAGTTGCAGGGGACGTAAGGTCCTCGTCTGCCGGCAGAGACGTCTCCTCAGGCCGCATCGGCTCTGGCAACTTGGAGGGGTCAACGACGGGAATATCGTCGGCGAAGACCCAGTCAACAATTGGATTGTTCACGGCAGCCGCTCCAACGCGGTTCTCGCCGAGGCGGCACTCTGTCAAGGCGAGCATTGTTGCCAGAGCGCCGCCTATGAGTTCCCCACACACTCCCATGCGACTAATGACGGGTTGTCTGGAGGCATCGCTGAGCAAATTGTCCCTCAACCAGTCAAAACCGGTCAAGGTATCGTGTACTGGCGTTGGATACGGATGTTCGGGCGAGGCACGGTAGTTGATGCGTGCAATGGTAGCCCCGCTCGAAGCGGAGAGAGAGTGAATTAGCTGCTCCTCTTGATCAGCGTCAGTGGGAACCACAGGCCCCGGAGGCAGGTAGACGATAACGGGTGCGGAAGCAGAAGAAGCGTAGAAGATGCTAATAATGGTTTAGTTAGTCCTCGCAGCTCTCATTCGTCGAAGTGATAGTGGCAGTGTAAGATATGCGTGTAGTCAGATGCCTTGGCACACGCCCGATAAGGTGCGTAAGGCGAGCGTCGTATACACTCGCAAAACGATTACACAAGAGGTGGATCTTCAAAGTCTATGGCCGTAGCGATGAGGCGAGGGGGTGAAGTGATGCAAATAGCCATACTGCGCCGAGACGTGCAATGGAAGTGGCTCAACCGAGCGCAGTGGGGTCACTTCGCCGCCATGACTCTGAAGCTTGGTAGACGCGTCGACTGCACGATGAAACGTTCGGACGCCGTTGCGGCATATTACGCAGCGATGCTGCAAGGAGGGGCAGCAGAAGAGACAAGCGATCGGCTCGACGGGACGGCGACGACAGCGACGACGACACTGTCGCGTCAAGCTTCGGAGAGAGTGGTCTGGCGACGACAGAGATTGGTGTTGAGGGGGAAGCTATAGGTTGGTGGGGCACAGGGGTGGCTACTGGGCGGGCCGTGTGATTTCATCGTGCAGAGATGCGAAGACGGTCCGAGGCAAAGTGCAGAGTTGATGAGAAGAAAAGAGGGAAGCGAAGGCGACATGACTTCACACAGAGGGTGGCCGTGGTAGGGGGGTTTGTGACTTACTCGATGTTGATGGAGCCGTTTGAGCGACACGGCACAGTGAGCTGTTCGCTTCGCGGCTGGGATGTGACCAGTTCAGAGAGGGCCCGCCGCCCAGGGAAGGGGCCCGGGCTGCATGTGAGATGTGACAGAAGCCGTTGTGGGCGCGAGGGCCTGCAGGCGGCGGAGCGCACGAGGCGTGAGAGCATAGCGAAGGAGTGGATGAATGGATGGATGGATGAACGTGTTCGCAGGAGCGACAAGTTGGAGGCAGAGTAGCGAGGTGGAGACGGTCCAAACGAAAACTCGAGGACGATGGCGTGGTTGCGAGGTGTGAATTGGCCAGCTGCAGAGTAGAGGGCTGGCCGAATCCTTCACAAGCCTCAGCCTTCAGGGGGCAGGAGCGGGATAATTTCACGGCCAGGCCATGGCTTGGCGTTGGACCCAACCACGGCGCCCCCATGGGAGCTTCTCAGCTCGACGCCGCTTCCCTTTTCGCAGACTGGTGGTCCTCGTCGGCTTCGTTCTTTTTCTCCTTCTTCCTCTTCAAGTCCCTCCTTTGCGCCCTGAAGCCGTACCGAACCTGCTCGGCATCTGCTGTGTTTGCTGGGCGCTGCTCGCTGCTGCGTCCCCTGATCGCCTGCGGATTTGCACAGCCCTGCACACGACCACACGCGGTGCTCCCCAGCATTCGCTGCACCTCTCAACTCAGCCTTACAGTAGCACCACTTTCTAATATAGGACCGACGAGTGCCAATTGCCCACTTAGACCTTAATACGCGCTGTTGCCGCACCACGCAAACAATCTCGACACCTCGGACCGTTCCGACTCCTTTCCCTCCGCGTCCCCGACTGAACATTTCCGAGCGCGACCCGCCCACGAACCCCTCGAAACCACGCCCACACCGTCCCGTGAGAAAATTGCGAGTACACCAGCACTGGCTCCGCTCCGGTAGCACTTAGAGAAGATTCGCTACGGGGTATCGCCCCTAGCAACCGTCGAAATGGCCGAGGGATCCAAGGCGCGCGCCTTCTTCACCATGCTGAAGAACCTCACACTGGCTGCCCTGATATACGGCCTCATCTATGGCACCATAACACTCGTCAACGACCCGAAAGCGGCGACAAAAGGGAAATTGGGCATACCCGCCTTCCTCGACAAGACCGGGCCGACCGAGCTGATCAAGACCACCAAAACGGGCGTGCAGGTCAAGTTCGCCAGCTCCTCCAAGACCGTCACCATCAACCCGCACGCCAATGTCTTCAACCGGCCCGTGACTGCCGTCAAGATCAAGGATGACTACCTGGGACCGCGCCCGCACGTTGACACCGAGGCTGATCTGCACATGCTGGTGGAGGAATGCAGAGGAACATACGCTGGCATTGAGAAGATGAGGAACGTGTTCGACTGCCTGAAGTTCTTTGCCGACGAGGAGGATCGCTACTACCAGCTTCCCGCCACCGCGGACCGCGCGAGCAACCAGGACCCACGCCAGGCTGAGTACGTGAATGCAGACGGCCATGACAACAGTCTCACCAGCTATGTATCGGTCGGCGATGCCAAAATGGCTAATGGCTCAAACATTGGCACTTGCCCCGGGCCCATCATCCCCTACCATGTCTACTGGACGGGCCCGGCGACCTGGCGAGTCGAGGTCTTCGTCAAGAGCTATCTCTACACGCAAAACCTGGCCTGCTCGCGACTCTGGATTTGGCTCGACAGCGACCGCAACCCCAAGGCTGTTGACGACATGCTCAACAAGGACGCGCTGTTTGCTCGCTTCCTCCCTCTCGTCGAGCGCGGCGACATTGTGCTCAAGGCGTGGAAATTCCCCTCTCGTATTCCCCTCCCCAAGGACGAAGACGACCGAAACGGCTATGGCTATTACAGCTCTCCAGGCAAGCCTAACTCGAAAGGCGAAAAATCTGTGGCGGAAAACATTGTCGAGGACAAAAACGGTCAACAGTGGCTCGTGCTGACTCCGAAACAAATGACGTTCCTTCCCGTCGCTGTGTCAGATGCGGTGCGTTTCGTCGTCTTACACATCCACGGCGGTGCCTACTTCGACATGGATGTGCTTATGCTCCGGGATATGCGGCCGCTACTTTTGCCCAAGGAGCATGCCTTTGCTGAGCGCTGGGCAGCCCACCCCCACCCAGGCGACTACAACACGGCCATCATGTCGCTCACGGCAAACTCGTCGCTATCCTCCTACCTGCTATACGGTGGCATCCGCATGGGCCTCAACTTCCACCCTCGAGTTCTCGGCCGAATGGCATGGAAAGATAACCGCGACCAAGAATTCCTCATGCTGGAGACTGCAGCCTTCGACCCAATCTGGACAGAATTCAACTGGGACCGCGAAGGGCGCTGCACGGTGCCCTGCCTCCGCGATTACGGCGCGGCATTCAAGGGCAAGCAGGGGGCCATCAAGGACGAATGGGAGAGCTACGACGGCCCACAGCTCGAAACCGTCGATCTCGAGGAGGTGCAGCGCAAGGAGCTGCGGATACGAAGCCAGGAGGAGCGAGCCGAGCGAGCAGCATTGAACTCAGCCGCACCTGTTCCCTCGCGGCGTCTGAGGAGGCGGAGTCGCGACGATCTAGACAACACGCCCGCTTCGGCCGCAGCCCCTACACCCAAACAGGAACACGCAGATTCCTTCCAGGCAACGCTAGACGAGGAAGCTGAACTACGCAAGGCGGGCGTCGTCTCCGACTACGTTCTCTCAGAGGACAAATTCCCTCCTAACAACCGCACAATGGAGAACTTCTTCCGCGGCGCTTGGACGTACCACATCCACAACCAGGTAAGTTAGCGCCCGTTTTACCCTGATTTATCTTTTTTTTCTTTTTTTTTCCCTACCCTGCAGAAGCGAAGCGACGTGACGGCGGTTTAGTGCCCGCAGTCGACGTGCGACTGCGCGTTTTGCCCTCGCCCAATCAGAATCCGGCTAACGCATGTCTCAATAGTGGCTTAAGCATCCCGAACCCTCGTCTTGGATATCCGTCCTCGAGCACGCGCACGACGGCTTCTTCGCCGGCAGCCGCACCAATGCCTACGGCGAGAAGTGGACCGGCCCCAGCGTCATGCCGTACAACTACTGGCCCGAGTTTGTGTGAGCGGCGCCCGCTGCTCCCGTCTGCCCCCCTTCCCACTCAGCCAAATAAGACGACAAGGCTGAAGCAGCTGAAGGTTGTCGTGCCGCGGGGCCCTTCTGTCGACAATTATCGAGGGCTTCGCACAAGCTAAGCTAATGTTAATGTCTCCGATCAGAGATTGACGATGTCTGCATACCTTTTCAACGGCATACCTTATCGGCACATATTTGCAACTACCTTTTATCAACTATTTTTCAAGAGCATCATCAATCATAGAATACGGCATCCCGTTGTCGACCTTTTACACCTTTTACCACGGCGTCTTGGAGGCTGCTTCCACTGTATGACTTTACTGGAGTATTCTGGTGTCAAGATTCTTTGCCTATCGCTTGCTTGGTTGGCTTAGTATTTTTGGAGCACATGCTATTATTTCTTTCGCCACGATTTGGCGGATATCTTTTCTCTTTGCCCGTCTGCGGGGTTCTTTTTCTTTTCTTGTCTGTGATTCCTCGCCGACAGGCTTGAGGGTTTTGTTGTAGTTGTTTTGGGGTTTCTGAAGTCTTTGCATAAGCCTGTCGGGCTGGGTAGGGGGCGTTTTTGAATTGTAGTCACTAAGGTGATGGGGAGTGATGGTGTGGAAAGTGGAAAGAGGAGAGGTTGGAAAGGGTGATGGTGGAAGGGGTAAATAGTCGAGGTAGATAAGAAAAGAAAGTTGAATAGTTCAAACTCATCATGAGGCTTTTATCGCGATTGTGTGGAATGCTGACTCTCGGGAATGAGATACCCAGAAAGAGTCGCAGGATAGTCCAACTGGAGTGGACTCGAGACGGCTTGCTCTTCCCAAGACGCTCGCGAGCAGCGTGCGCTTCTCCACTTCCGAACGCTACCATGCTCGCGGATTCCAGGAAACAGCACCTACAGCCACCCACACGTCCTACAAGTAAATCGGCCTGAGTACACCCATGGCTACCTGTCCCGTGTCAGTTGACTACGTGTGGAACCCCCAACATCTGGAAACCTTTTCATCCACCAAGGCGGATTGACTCGAAAACAGCTAAAGAGCCCTCGTAGAGGTACATCTAGCCTTCTAGTAAACGGGGTTAAGTATACTCACGCCCACGCATTCCACATATCTCATCTGGGTTTCGAGAACCAAATCATTGAAAGCTCGCAGCAGCCGGCTTCCAAGTCGCAAGACGAAACCTCCCGGAGTCCACTCACGCCTACCTATCCCTCGTTAAGGGTTCGAGGTGCTCCGAGATGCAATCTGGAACCTGGGCCGCCACCGCTGGGCGTAGCTTACTCGTAAGCCGGTTTGAATACAGTCACGCACACATATCCCGCCCATCTCATCTAATTTTCCTAATGGAAATCCATAGAAAAGCTCGCCACAGCTGCATATCTACCCTTCGAGCACACCACGTTGAGTACACTCACGCCCCTCACCTATCCCACATAACCCATCTGGTCATCAACAGTCACAATCTATAAAACGGGGGGGCATGTTTTGCAAAGATCATTTACTCGGCAAAGAACGACTCGCGTCAGTCCCTGGCCCTGCACAGGTATCTACTCAGAGCAGTGATAGCTCCCACAAAGTCGCAGAAAAGTATCCACAGCCATCCAGTAATGCCAGGTCGACTACCCAGACGCCATCAATGCAGACCATGAATGCAAGCCGTATATATTCCAGCACCAGTCAGTCACTACTCCTGAAACCCGCCACGCTCCCTCTCCACCCCCTACAAATCAATCAACGGCTCATCAATGACCTTCTGCTGCGGCGGCGGTTGATGCACCGGCGCCGTCGGGAAGCTCTCTGGTCCGTACCCACCAGTTGCATACGGGACCTGCATGCTAGCGGGTGCCGCCATCGGCGAGGGCTGGTAAGGATTCTGATATGGGTTCTGCTGCTGTCGAGGTGCCTGCTCCTGCTGGGTTGGCGGAGCACTGGCATACGGTGAGGGTTGGCCGTATGCCTGTTGTGGTGGAGCAGCTTGCTGGGGCGGCATGCTCGGATAGGGATTTGACGGGTGTGGGGTTTGCTGCTCCAAAGACGGATATGTTTGTGAAGGGGCTGCCGATTGAATCGGGGGAGACATTGGGTTTTGCTGCGGGGGAGCGGCGCGGTACATCTCTGGCGATGATGGACCCTTGGGAGGTGCTTGTGCTGCCTGTGAGGTATGGCTTGTCGTCCGCTGGAGCGGCGCGGCGGGCGGCAAGGACGGGGTCGAATTACCATAGTAAAAGCTCGCGCTCTCAGCATCCGAGACGGACGAAGGTGGAGCAGGAGAGAAATGCGAGTGCGGGGCTTGAGTCGGATAGATAGGTGGGCGTGATCGATCCGGCTGCGAGAAGTACGCGCGTGCCGCTTCTTCCCGCTGGTCCTGGTACTGTTGTTCTGCTGCCTGGCGCTCCCCGTACGCAGAGACGTAGCCAGGAGGCGGCTGCGGCTCAGGTGGTGCCCGAGGCCCGTAGTTCAAGATGTTGGGGGGAATGTTGGGGTAGATGTTGGCTTGCGAATTTTGGGAACCCGTTCGATTGCCTGCGCCACGTAAGCCTGAGTCTACTTGTCGCACCCATTCGTCCGCTAGTGTGCCTGATATTTCCTCGATCTTCTTTCCCTCGAACCAAAGTCCGTCGTAAGGAAGGTTAAGAGATGTGGCGTACAGACCTTCATAGCTGGGACCGGGCAAGGGGAGGTTGTAAGCTGTTGCAGCATCGTTGTAAGTCCGAGATAGTCGCTCCTCGAGCATGCGATCGTAGTAGCGGACGGCGGTTGAGAGCTTAGCGTGAAGGTCAACGAGTGTGTCTGTGCTTGTTAGACCTATCAATCTGACAGGAATCCAACATACCATGCTTGTTTGCCGTCTCGCCGAATGTGCGAGCTAGCTTTGGTCGCAGCTTCCCGATGCTTTCGTAGAGCTCCTGAATTTGCGGTTCGCGGAGTATCGTCCCTGGTGGCTGGTGCTTCAGTCGGTCCACAAGCGTTGCAAAGAGGTTGATGTTCTCGGCTTCCACCGGTGCGAGCTCATAGTCATTCTTCGGGACGATGATGGGAGCACCATTGGACGCGATGGTCTGCTGCCGGAAAGTGACTGCGTGTCTCTTCTTTTGCTCCTCCATATCTGCGAGTGAAGCCGCGATAGCTGCCTTCAGATCCGCATCTTCCTCCTCTTCCTGTGGTTGTTGCTTAGCATGACCGTTGGTCGTGGGTAGCGGTTTTGATGCCTGTAACTGTGACTGCGAAACATAACCGGAGCTTGACTGGCCTTTCGCTTCTTCCAAGCTCATCTCCAGTGCCCGCTTCAGGTCAGCGTCGAAGCTGTCGAGGACCTGGGGGTCGCGCGGCTCCATGGATCCCTGGTACAACGTCTTGCTTGGTTTGGCAGCATCGAAACCCCTTGGCACTGGTACTCCGCGATATTTATCAGACCTTTCGGTTATCTTCTGGTGGCACCCATCGTCGACGCGGACGGGTTCCATAATGCCGAGGTGTGGCAGCGGAATGCTCTTGCTCGAGCAGGAACCGCAGAATACGTTGCCACAGTTTCGGCAGTGGTGCTTTCGGTTCGTAAAGGTGAAGGCGGTCCGGCAGCGCATGCAGACGTCGGAGTCTGTCCATTCGGGCGGCTACAGTGGCTACTATTAGAGGAGTTCCATGAAGGCTTGGTGAAGAGAAACTTACTGCACTGCTGTCAAACATACTGCTGGCAATAGTCTCCTTGGGCGGGAAGCGATAACCTTCGTGTTGTAATGTGCGGTAAACGTCGTTGATGTAGCTCAAGTTGGCGCGGCCCTCCGAGGCAGCAGCCCATGACTGTATGAGCTCCAACATCTTATTCTTCACATCCTGATTGGGGGCAAGCGCGCCAGGAACCTTCAGCAACGAGGTCAGATTGTCCATGAACTCGCGTGAAGCGATCTCCTGGATAAAGTGTGCGCCGCCGTTCTTCACGCAGGTATCCGTAAGCTAATACATGTCAGCCGTCTGACGTCGGTATGGGTTCTGAGAGCAGCATACATTCAGCGCGGCCAGCTGGACATTGGGGTTCTTGTTCCCGATCCTGCGCTTCAGTGCGCGCATGGCCTCTTTAGGCTGCACCGTTTTGGAGCGGATGACGTCCGAGATCTCGAGGTTGAGGGGCATGTCCTCCCTGTCGTGAGTTAGCGAAGCTGTACAAGGCGATTCCCCAGCTTCTGACGTACAAGCTGGACGAGGTCGCCCGCTCGATCTGCTCGTCGAGGGCGCCGGTGGTCGAGGACCCGAACCAGCCCGCCATGGCTGCGGAGGGTGGCGTCCGGTTTACGCTTGTATGGGCCTGAAGAGGGTAGTGAGTATGGATCCCTCCGATGTATAGAGAGAAGCAGCGCCCAAAGCTCCGCGTCAAGCACAAGCCGCCTGGTTGTTTGGTGTTGCGGAGTCGCAGCTCTGGAGCTGCGAGCTTTAGAGGGCAACTTCTTAGCGCGGGGCCTTGGCACTACGCAATCACTTGAGCCGCCGACGACGCCTCGCAACCGTCCTCCTTGTCGGACGCATCAGCAACACACACCCTTCACCCTTCACACCTTACTCCTCTCCCACCTTCACCCGGCCACGCGCTCATTCACTCGCTCAGACACATCACACGTCGGCCTGCGCACTTCCCTCAACACCTCGATCCGCCCTCGAATCTGTTCCCCGCCTAGAGACGCTCGGAACCTGCATCCTACGTAGACGACGAGAGACAGGCCGCACACCTCGCCCCTACCATGCGCAACGGCCGTGGTGTCTAGGCTGCGGTTATGAGTGCAGCTGGTCCCTTGCCGCCTCCCGGTCCTCTGCCCGCGAAAGCCATGAACGGTTATCCCCAGGGCGCCGGCGCCGATGGCTGGCGGGGGCGCGATGGAGCAGGCCCTACAAGCGCCTCCACTGGCCGCTATCCCCCCATATCCGAGATTTGGGCTTCTGCGAGCGAGGAGGCGGAGAAATGTCGAAGAATGACAGTCCGTATTATCATCGCACACCCCACCGTGACCATTATGCTGAGTACATGTAGATTGGACGAGCCCTCGACGCCGCAAAGCACCACTTCAGCCAGGCTAGGATGATGCTCGAAACTCGCGCTTCCCCCGCCGGTGCCTACTGGGAATACGCCGTCGCATATCAAATAGCCGTTGTGTGCATACCAGAGTTCCCAGACTACTACGACAGGATCGCACAGAGCCGCAATCAAATGCACCGCGACCATGCACAGCTATGCAAAGTTCGTGAATATGGAGCTTGATATCGGAAATGACGGCGTGCTGACAGGTTGCCAGGACATCAATGCGTATGAAGAGAGATTCAAGAGAATCAAGGAAATCATTACCAATGACAACAAAAGAAATGGCGCTGTACATCAGCTAGTCTCAGCGCGCCCAACATCGTCAGGATCCGACCGTACAGCTTATTCAGATCGGTCTGCAACAAGCTCGCGTCCCTTGAATGGCTTCAATGCACGGCAGCGCGACGACGAACTGATGCTTCCCGACGTACCCATGGGTATCCCCAACGGACACAGTTCAATAACAGACCGTTCGTCGTCTCCTCGAAGAAAACCGCCGGTACAGCCAAAGCCGCAGTCTCTCCATGGGCGCGCAGTACATGGTAACGTTTCATTGACCAATGGAGCCGGTGTCAACGACCTCAGCGAACGATTTGCTAAGCTCAGAGGAGCGGCTGCACCCTTGGATACCGCTTCCGGTCAAGACTCTTCGGCCCACATGCCTTCGCCATCCGATTACCATCATCCACAGGGACCGCGGACGATGCCACTTCCTCCGAAGCTTCCTCTAAACACCCAACTCGCCGCGTCTTTACCCAAGGAGCCCAGTCCTACCTACAGCCCTGCCCGCAATCTTTCCCTACCAGCCAGTATCAACCCTCCCCGTAGCACCGCAAGGAGCATAGTTGGCACTGGCGGTCGAAGCAACTCCATACAAGCGTCAAGCGTCTCGAGTCTTGCGCCTAACTCCAATGGCCAATCAGACAGCTACTTTCCTCCGCAACCAAGCGCCCAAGATATTCCAGCAGCGAATCGACGAACATCCATCGGCAAGCCTGTGGAGCTGCAGATCACCGCGGAAAAGCTATACGATTACATCCGCATGTATAATGTGCTGCTCGTTGATGTTCGGAGCAGGACAGAATTCGACGCTGGCCACATCTTTGTGCATTCGATCATATGCATAGAACCAACAAGCTTACAGGATGGGATATCCGCGGAGCAGCTGCAGGATCGACTAGTCCTATCTCCTGACGAAGAGCAGGTCATGTTTGAGCAGCGGAACAAGTATGACCTCGTGGTGTACTATGACGAGCACACCAAAACGAATCAGTTCCTTCAGAAATACAATCCAAGCGAGAGCGAGTTGGCGTTGAAGCGGTTCTTCGATACCCTGCACGAGTTCAATGCTGATAAACCACTAAAGCGACCACCTATCTTCCTCATGGGAGGCATCGACGCATGGTCGGAGCTGGTCGGGCCTCAAGCTTTGAAGATGTCCACGACAGCTTCGCTGGTTGCTGGCGGACCGGGCAAACCTCGCGCCCTGCGTCGCTCACCAGCCGTCAGTCACGTGGGACGTTCCAACGTCAATAACCGGCGGAAACGAGAATATATGTCGCTGGACCCTGAAGAAGAGAGACAATGGCTTGAGGAAGCTCGGAAAGGAAGATCGGCAGTTGCTGATGTTACAGAAGAAGAAGATGAAGAGGACCCCGGCTCTCCCATGTACCGGACCACCGAGGAATTCCTGCGACGATTCCCAGCCCTGGAGGAACAAGAGTCGATGATGTATGCGCCATCTCGGCCTCAACCTGCTGCAAGTCAATATGCAGCTCCACCGATACCTCCCGCACCGTCAAGACCAGCACCTTCCGTGCCGAGAGTGAGCTACAGCGGGGTCCACGAACGGCAAGTCGCACGGCAGGCAAGCGGCAATCAACCACCAGTATATGTATCGTTCGGGCGCCATGGCAACACCCGCATGCATACGACTGGCCTGATCAATTTTGGCGTTACTTGCTACATGAACTCGATCGTTCAGTGTCTCAGCGCGAATCAAATGCTCACTGGTTTGTTCTTGAGCAATAGATTTGGGCAAGATTTGCAAAGAGACAATTTCAAGGGGACGAAGGGCATTTTGACTGAAGCCTATGCGACGCTATTATCGAATCTGTACAAGGGAGACACCAACGCTGTTCGGCCCGTCACCTTCAGGAAGGTGTGCTCGGTGTTCAATTCCACGTGGGGCATTGACGAACAACAAGACGCCAAAGAGTTCCTCGAGTTTGTCCTAGATTCTTTTCACGAAGATCTCAATACCGCCTGGAACAAGCCGCCGCTGAAGCAACTCACGGAGAAAGAAGAGCAGATACGGGAAGGTCTACCCCGGCAGTACGTCGCCAAAATTGAATGGGGCAGGTATCAACATCGCGAGAACTCGATTATCGGCAACCTCTTCGCCGGACAGCATGCTTCCCAGCTTATCTGCCAGACATGTGGAACTACCAGCACCACGTACGAGGCTTTCTGGAGCATCAGCGTTGAGATCCCCTACGACCGGCCATGCGACCTTCGGGACTGTCTAAGGTCATACTGTTCCGCGGAGAAACTGGATGGCGACGATATTTGGCGTTGTCCGAGATGCAAGCAGAACCGTGAGGCCATGAAAAAGATCACCATCACCCGCGCTCCGGATACGCTTGTGATACACTTCAAGCGCTTCAGTGCTTCACATGGACAAACCGCCAGGAAGATCCGAACGCCTGTCAATTTCCCTCTGCAGCAGCTCGACATGGGCCCCTTTATGGCGCCTCCCATGACGCCGGTGCAGGAGGCTCAAGTCATGGCGAGCGCGCGGGATGCCGATGTGCAGATTACCGGCCTCAAGACAGATCCTGCGATGAACGGCCCTTTCATTTACAATGCGTATGCTGTTGTCTGGCATATCGGGTCGACATTAGGCAGCGGGCATTACATCGCATTCGTCAAGGATAAGACCAAAGGCTGCTGGCGGCAGTTCAACGACGATAGGACGTTTGACTTTGAGCCCGCCAACCTGAAGCCACAGGATAAACTGCAAAACGAGAAGGCGTATGTCGTTTTCTACGAGCGCGAGAGGGTGGCTGGGGGAATGCTGTAGATGTCGTCGACCTTCAGCAAACACGACATATCTCGCGCAGTTCGCATGGTGTCTTTGTACGATTCATGTTCTCATGCCTTTACACCATCTTCTACGTTGCTAGGGTTGATTCTCTCTTTCTGCTTGTGTATAGCCCGGCACGAGTTTCTTCAGCATTTATATCCATCAACTTTTGGACGAGAGAGTGAAGAAGCATGCACGGCGTTGGGCTTGGTAACTGCAGATGCGAGCACTGCATGGCGGCGTTTTGTCATTGAGATATCATTGGATTTTTTGTACGACGGTATGTCACGGGCGGAGACAGCATAGCAATGGTGCAAGCAACCCTAAGCTTTTACATCACCCGATTCAATCCATGCAGCATGCAGACTAGAAATTTTCTTTTCCTCGTCAGCCGCCCCCCAGACGGCGCCATAGGGCTTAGTGGCGCTATGCCGAAAATCGGAATGGGATGCAAGGAGCTTGGACCCACGAAATAATTTCTAGCGGTGACGCTTTATCGATAGATAAAACCACCCCGCTCGTCTCTCCACTGCCATTGAGCACTCATTCACCCTAATACCGACCACGAGTCTCGTTCAAGACAAGATGGCCAAAGGACGCGTTTGCCTTGCTTACTCTGGTATGAATCGCCTGTTGGAGCTTGAATTGGACTTATTTGTGCGCAATGCGAAATTGGGGGGTATTGAAGGAGAATGGAAGGCTGATGTGACTCACAGGTGGCCTCGATACCTCGACCATCTTGCGATGGCTGATCGGCAAGGCATCATCACAGAAGTGTATGAGTCCGAGCTAATGTGGTGACAGAGGAGGGTTATGAGGTCGTGTGCTTCCTTGCCAACGTGGGCCAGGAGGAGCCGTGGGATGAGGTGGAGAAGAAGGCGCTGAAGATTGGTGCCATCAAGGTATACACACCTCTATCCTACACCCCAAACACTTCAATGGCATCGCTAACGCCCATCTGCACATAGATGGTGATCCTCGACCTCCGCCGCGAATTCGTCGAGGAGCTCTGCTTCCGCGCTGTGCAGTGCAATGCCTCGTACGAAGGCCGCTACCTTCTAGGCACCTCTCTCGCTCGCCCCGTCATCGCCCGCGCCCAGATCCGCGTCGCGCAACAAGAGGGCTGTGGTTTCGTGAGCCACGGCTGCACGGGCAAGGGCAACGACCAGGTGCGCTTCGAGCTTGCCTTCTACACACTGCAGCCCAGCATCAAGGTCATTGCGCCGTGGAGGCTGCCCGAGTTCTGTGACAGGTTCAAGGGCCGTCAGGACCTGCTGGATTATGCAGAGAAGCATGGCATTCCGGTTACATCGACCAAGGCGAAGCCGTGGAGTATGGATGCTAATCTGGCGCATTGCTCTTATGAGGCTGGTAAGCTCGAATATACACAACATCAAGTGGATTTAGGAGTTGACTTGCTGGCAGGCATCCTCGAAGACCCCGATCAGTCCCCACCAGACGACATGTGGACCATGACCGACAGCCCGCTTAATGCCCCCAACGAGCCCATCAACATCACCATCGAATTCGAAAAGGGCATCCCATCAAAAGTCATCACCCCCGAGAAGACGTACACCGACAGCGTTGAACTCTTCACGGCTTTGAACAAGCTCGGCTACATCCACGGCATCGGCCGCATCGACATCGTCGAAAACCGCTTCATCGGCCTCAAATCGCGCGGCTGCTACGATTCCCCCGCCATGACCATCCTCCGCCTTGCCCATCTCGATCTGGAAGGCCTCGTCATGGATGCGCAAGTCCGCGCTCTCCGAGACCAATTCGTGACGCACAACTGGAGCTACCAGCTCTACAATGGCATGTACTTTTCCCCTGAACGCGAGTTCGTGGAGAACAGTCTGCTGTTTAGCCAGAAGCGGGTGAACGGTGAGGTTAGGCTGACATTGTATAAGGGTAATGCGTATGTATTGGGTAGATCGAGTAAGACGGAGAAGCTGTATAGTGAGGAGGAGGCTAGTATGGATACGTTGGATAACTTTAGTCCGATGGATACTACGGGATTCATTGCTATTCAGAGCATTAGGTAAGTGCAGGATATAGGAAACGGCTACTGCGGCGGGTTGCTGACGATTGAACAGGCTCAAGAAGTACGGTCTGCAGAAGGCAGAGGAGGGCGCGAATCTCAGCCGCGCGTAAGAATTATCACCAGACAGGACGCATTGTGTCGAGCCTCACCCATCGTCTACAAGGATCTACGGCGTTCGGAGTCACGAAAAAGTAGGTAGCTCAGCGAAATAATAAAATTTTCTCATACGAATACTTTCCTGCACATTTTCCACCTCCAAACCTCCTTCATCTTTCCCCTCTTCCCCTCTCCTCACAACTCTCTTCCTTTCCTCCCCATCAGCCCATCCTCTTCCAAAAAAGCACCCTCCCCGTCTTCCCCTCCAACCTCAACCTCAACAACTGATCGTCATCAAACAACGTAAAATTCCTCACAAACCGCTGTCCCTGTACACTCGGCACATTTGACATCAAAATCGGGCCATGCGTCACTATGCCGTCATCATAATCTTCTTCGGGGAGTACCTGCATGGTAAAGGGCGTGCTGTAGGCGAGGTTGTGCTTTCCGAGTATGGCCCATTCGGCGTCGGTGGTATTGTCGTATTTGCCGTATTCGAGATTTAAGGGGCGCATGGTGGGGTCTGTGGGCGTGAGGATGGCGGAGACGAAGCCCGTGGGGGAGTAGATGAGCATGCCGGTGCCATTTTGGCCTTGGGGGTCGGAGTTTATGCTGCGAGGGGTGGGTCAGTTGCGGTTGTGTGGGGATGTGTTGTGGAGAGGGGAGGGGAGGGATAGAGGTCCGTCGGTCTGTCGTTGTTCGCGACTGAGACTCAGCGGGAAAATGGGCGAAAGGTATGAAGAGATGGAGAATAACGTCAACGCACCTTGTCTGGTTGAGCAGGGTCCACGCGCCCGCCACCGCGTTGAGGAGTTGTTGCTTCGTCCGCATCTTCGCGTAGCTTCCAAACCCGAGTCCTCAAAGTCAGCAGAAATTGAGCTCTTAAGCTTCAGCAAGCTCCATTTTATACCTCAGCCCCCAAGCCCTCAACCTCCCACAACCCTGCTCGCGCCATACCCCCTTCTACGCCCAAGTAATACGCCCAAGTAATACACTTTTCCTACTCCATGGGAACTTTACGGCTTGTACGATAATCCTTCCGCTTTATCAGCTTACTCTCACTGCGCGCAATCGTCGCACAATATATTGCTCGAGAGATGCAATTCGAGGCGGCGTTCTGGATCGGCGGTTGAGGCGTGGGGTTAATATATGATGCTGGGGGGCTGAGGTAAGCGATTGGTGGTGCGGGGAGGGATGCAGGGGAGTTTGCGGCAGAGGCGAGGCTCTAATTACCGCTGGGGGGGATGCCATAGGGCTGAAGATATGGTATAGTGGTGATTTAGAGGAATGCGCGTAGCTGATACGCATTTAGGGGAGTGGGCGGTACATGATTGTGGTAGGGCGGAAGGGGAATGCGAGTAGAAAGGGAAGCGAGAGTTTACGGGGAGGGTCATAGGAGGCTGAGATGGGTATAGGGGAGGCTGCATGTGTAGCTAGTTATCAGGTGTAAGTATGCGCGTAATAATTATAGGATGAGGTGGGATTGAGTGTTGGCAGGGCGTTAAGGTGTGGAGAAGGGGAATCGCGTGCGCCAAAGAGATAAAACTATATGCAAGGATTGTTGGAAAGAAACTTCGCTGACCTGGCATAGCGCATCCAGGCGTTTGAGTTGCAATTGTGCGAGACCTCATTTTTAAAAGGCCTCTCAAATTTGGAGCGCGACACTGCTTATATGGACGAGAAGGCGGAACGGAGAAATTGTGGGAATGATGAGAAGTCGGAACGACATAGCTTAAGAGATAAGTCATTTGTCAGGTTTGCTTAGATAAGGCGATTAGTCTTCTTGGACGCAAGTATCATCTTCATATGCTAAATATCCTTTCCGAACGGTTCCTGTACTGTCAACTTCCCTCCCTAGGGACTCGTGCTGGCCGAGGTCTTCCAATCCATTGTATCGAATGAAAGGGCGCCAGATAATGCGTTGAAATTGAAGAGGCTTACGTATGAATTTAATAGGTCGACCATACTCGAGTAGCATCAACACTCGATCTTTACATTGGGAGTTCTATGAGCATTATTCTCACTTGGACTTTGAACTATATAACTAGCATAGGACAGTAACTCAGTCAGTTTTAATACTAATGGGTACAACCACTTTAAACGTACAATTATAGGGACTGCGGCGTTAGCTGGTACATCTACTCTGCAGAGGAAGACAGTCGCGCGGAAAAAACGAGCGACTGTAAGCGTCGACGATTTAAGTATGAGCTTGGGGTATTGGTTATTCGAGAGGCGCTAAAGGCGGGGGAGGAGAACAAGTAGGAGTGCCATAAGTAAAGTGGTTGAAGGCGAGATCAAGAGGGGGTGGGTTTTGGGGGGTTTGTTGATAAAAAAAAGGAGGGTGATTGTAGGGAGACACGAGCGATGNGTAGGTGACTGGAGAAAGAGCTGCAAGATACGAACCAGAGTGGCCTTTCAAATTCCCATTTCCATCTTGTACCAAAGTTTGAAGTGTTCCAAAGCGCTCTCGTGCAGAGTAATCCCTGCATGCATCTGCAGACGCCACAATTCCTTTGGATAAGGAATACGAAGCACACTCATGATGTGATTTACCCGGAACCGACCCCAAACTGAAGATATTGTCATCGCGCTGTACGGTGCTCTCCTTCCTAAACAATTTGGTCACCAGGATATGGCGGGAAAAACCAACCACAATGGCTACTCTCTCCCACGCTCAGATGGTGAGGTAAGATATCTAGTCTGGACGTGGACTGAGCCATCGAAGTGCTGACTTGAGCGATGAATAGGAAGAGAAGTCTCGGCTTGGTAGAATTCGCTGTGCAGAGGTGTCGGACATCCGCTCACTAATTGCAGACCTCCAACACGAACTATGGTACCTCGCGCTGGGTGATCGACACTTCACGAGTTCCGTACCACATAACGTCCTGCGCATCCTGGATGTGGGTACAGGCTCCGGAGCTTGGGCTACAGAAATCGCACAAGCCTTCCCTGGAGCTGAAGTGATCGGGATAGACTTGACACCGCCAACGAACATCACCGCGGCCAAGAATCTCACTTACCTGGAGGCCGATGCCAATACGCCATGGCCGTTTCCTGACAACCACTTCGACTTTATCCATGCCCGTATGCTCGTTGGCGGAGTCCGCGATTGGCCCTCCTTTTTGCAGCGCTGCCACGCGCACTTGGTGCCAGGCGGTCTGCTCGAATTAGCTGAAGCGGGTTATCCTTGGGGAAGTGCTTTGTCAGGCGAGGAAGTAACGTCAATCAGCAGCCCCTTCTTGAGATGGGCCACCTTCGCATCTCAAGCTTGGGCTGGTGCGGGCCTCGATACCTTCCATAATCACCGGCATGAGTACCGTCTGGCGCGCCTTGGGTTTTCGGACATTGAACATGACGAAGCACGCTGGCCGGTAGGGCCCTGGCCTGCTGATGAAAAGCAGAAGCATATTGGCGCTTTATACCTGCGCAACTACAGTATCTTTTTAAAGACGGCTGGCTTGGGGATACTCACCCTTGACGGTTTCATGGAGATGGAGGAGGCGGAGCTGCTGAATTCGGCGGCTTTGCAGGACGCCGAGGATAATCATATGAGAAAGAAGTATTTCACTCCCTTGTACGTGCCATCTTTCGCGTTATCACGTACGTGTTGTTTCATTCGACTTGGTTACCCCTGCTGAACAGGAGCGTAGGAAAGTCACTCGCGCAAGGAAACTGAAGTAAGAGACTTTGTGATGAGCTACCTCAAACTTCAACGAATGAAAGGCTTGGGAGAAAGAAGAACGAAATATGGATGATGGCGGAATCTGACAGGGGCTCTAAGAGCATCGGATCTGTGCGAGTCGTGGGAAGGAAACCCGGGCTATCAATGATCATTCAGAAAATCGACCAAATGTACTCATTACGAATAGAAATTGCTGGTTTCCGGCGAGGACCCGTACCTTACTTACGCTAGCATCCGTTATCCCTGGACAATGTACTGGCAAACTTCACTCTAAGGCCTTTCGACTCGAAAGATGGCTCGCCAAGGAAGACGTCGCGAGTGACGTCTATATCCCGCTCACGGACCGTATCGTAGAGCTCCAAATTAAGGCGGCGAAATACCGTGGCAACAACAATGAGGAGTTCGGCCATAGCCAGACTGAACGGGCACACTTGGTTAGCAGTTGATGTGATGACATATGAATGACTTACTTCCAGCCAATACACATTCGCTCACCCCTCCCAAAAGGGTAGAAGTTGGATGAAAGGTATTGAAGCTCCGGATTAGTTGGTAGCCAGCGACTCGGATCAAATTTCGTCGGATCCCGGAAGATGGTTGGGTCATGTAACACATCGCGCTGAGACATGCTAACAGGTGTCTAGATCCGGTGCTTAGCGAATGGGGGTGATGGTGGAATTGGAGCGTCTCCGAGCACTTACCCCAGGTGGAATAAACCATTCACCGTATCTCAAAGTCTCGCAAGGAGCGACCAGGGGAAGACGCGACGTAACGATTGCACCAAGACGCAGCGTCTCTTTCACAATACCTGTCTGAGCCGTATCAGTTGGTGTTCCATGTCGCAGCTGGGTAGCTGCTGTAGAAACTAGCACTTACAAGCCACGGCAATTTCTCCAGGGCTTTCAACCTAGGCATTGCAGCTGCCTCCGGCATCACCGATACGAGTTCCTCCATCAGGCGTGGCATGATGGACTCTTTGTCTGCAAGGACATAGAACAGTGCTAAGCAAATAACTCGAGAAGCCGTCTCGCCGCCAGCTACAACCAGCGTGAAGGCTTCATCAGCCATGCGCACCGTTCGCTTCTCTTCCGGGGGAAGCCCGCTATTGAGAATGGCAGCCCAGAGGTTCTTTTCGGATTTGCATTCCGTGTACGTTTTGTAATTTCTGATATCTAAGCCTGGAAGAGGTGGTGTAAAGGCCTTTAGAGCTTGGTGGGCCTGTTGACGCATCTCCTACGTCTAAAGTCAGTGTGGCTGGCTCCAACCCAAAATTTCGTGCTTACATATCGCAACTCAAGGACTCCGGCAACGTCCTTATTTATCATCCGTATCGCGCTGACCGGAAGCCTCAGGGCCAAGGACATTGTCCACCGAAACTGCATGACAGTGGGAATCATATTTGCGAGGGCTTTGTTCGTTTTGGCCCAATCGATTGCCTTATCGTCGTCATCCAAGAGACCCAGGCTTTGACGGAATGCATACTGCCCAATAGTGTCCGCGGTTAACGAGAGGACAGGGACATTTAATTGTATGAAGCCGTCGTTATGCAGGCGAGCTCGGATCTTATTGCAGAAAATATCTAGAAAATGGTGCAGGATCGGTTCAACTTGCTGTATGGACGTTCGGGAGAACAAGCCATCGATGGCAGTGCGTCTACTATGGTGTCTCTGTTGGCTAACGGTACCGAATACTGAAGACGGTGCCTGTTAGCCCGAAATTAACCAAAGGCAAATAGAACATACCGTCGTTGGCCAACACCCCCATTCCAGCCGCGTGCGGATACTTATCACGTATGCCCTTCGAGTATGAAGTGTACAACACCTTCTCCCACGTCGGATCCTTCACGTGAATCTCATCCGGGGTGATGCGCACTATGGGTCCTGTTATTTGAGTCAGCACATCTCATGCCTAATGTTGGAATCAATCGCTTCGACTTGCCATACGCTTGGTGCATCCGATCTATCTCATACATATATTGCCCACGTGGGTACTTGACCAAGTCGTAGTAAGCCTCATACCACTTGGTAGCAGCAGCGACTTTTGGACCAGGAAAACGAGATAAAGGATGGAAGAACAGCCGATATATCACTAGACCTAGTCCATACAAGATCGAAACACTGCTACACAGTGCTATGAGATATAGTGTGTCTGCCATGTCGGTCCAATCTTAGTCGACGTAGAAGTTAAC
The DNA here is from genome assembly GCA_019022785.1 of Pseudomonodictys pantanalensis. Taxonomy (NCBI): domain Eukaryota; kingdom Fungi; phylum Ascomycota; class Dothideomycetes; order Pleosporales; family Parabambusicolaceae; genus Pseudomonodictys; species Pseudomonodictys pantanalensis. The sequence continues at coordinate 39,506 of JAFHBV010000262.1, forward strand.
AATAGAATTTTGATGTCATTAGAGGAGAAAGAAGACGAAGTGGCCAAAATCTACCTTAAAATGCAACCGGACACTATGTTATCGAACCTGTACGACCGCATTGTGGCTTCTTGGTGGTCAGCGGCTTTTTAGAATGGTTTGGGCTGAGTATTGGTCGAGAATTGTGCTCAGGCGTCGGTCTGCAACGCCCACTTGCAGGAATGTTCCTTCGGAATCCTGCTGGACTTTCTGAAGCCTCACAGGTGCCTTGATTACTCAAATACTGACTGCTTGGGGCCGAAAAACCATTACGTCCTGCAGGCGACGATACGCCGCATTGGCGCATGGCTAATACACATGGACTACATCACGAGCTTCAGCACTGCCTCGGAACCTGGTCAATATCGTAGAGGTTGCGTAGAAGAGCCGACTGCGTGAACGCAAGCTTTACTGTATATATTAACTCCAAGTATAGCGGTCAGATTCAGAAAGGCTCGCAACTAAAATCTTTTATCTCCATCCAAGGATCTGAGGTTCACGATATACGAACCATTCTGACGCACTGGGCCGCAGCCACAAGCCCCAATCTGGTTCTTGCTGGGAAGGTAACGACAGCTGGATGGAAGTGATTGTTCCAATGACCCGGAGGCAGAAATAACTGCAAAAGATGCCGCATAGACATGATGCCTTATTCGACGCCACAGGGTGGCCTTACGCCCCGATCCTGGCCTTTTACACGTGATGCTACGCCTTGCCCTGGGCTTCGGTCCAGTCCAGGCAGCACTGGACGTGCCTCGCAGATGCTGCTGAGTTTGATCAAATCAACAGAGGCAGCTACAGACACGTTGTTGAAATGACAAGCTCGTGGAGCAGCGCCTTGTGTGAGCCGGGGGGCTGCAGGAGCTTATCTATGGTCGCAAGTTCGCTTGCACTGGACGTTCGGATCGAATATCGTCAGGTGGATATTGGCTGGGGTGCAAGTCAATGTAAAGGAGGAGTATAGGTCATCTACAGAACGTCGCGGCACGCGACTCTATTTTAGTAGCTTCGTACTTTACAATAATTAGCATTTTGTAGAACTTGCAAAGAAGGTCCTCGACCTCCAAACGTGGCTTAATTCTGCCCTCTTCAACACATGTTACAATGACCAATCTTTCGAACTCGTCCGTGAACACTCGTTCATCATAAATTGTGGCGAAGGATTGATTTCGAGATGGGAGAAGCCTTGGATGTGGGTGGATGCAGGTCGGGGCAAGCACGAATTCAGCTAGGGGCAAGCTTCGACTTCCAGGGAGATGTTCGAGGATCGAAGAATGCAATGCCGAGATCGAGATGATAGCGCAATGTTTTGGATGGAAGAGAAAGCCTGAGGGAGAGATGAACGACGAAATGTGGTCCGCAGGCCCACCGGCGGGATCGAGATAACGGGTGACCATTTCTGGTTAGCGGTGCTTTGTCAGCAACAAGATTCAGAGGAGACCAGGGACGAATTCACCCAGCCTCGGACTATTGCGTTTCGAACACGGCCATTTCATCCCACAAGGCACCTGGAGAGACCGGCTATGGACCCCTAGATCCTTACAACTCATCAACGAGAAGTTAACCTTGCATATGTCCTTATCGCGCAATCGGGCTCCGTGACCGGGGGGGGGGAGCTGTGCATTCAAGACCCCATTCCCGCCTCTGCCCATCGCCTGGGCTTGATCTCCAACTTCGATTGCTTCTAATTAAATTTTCTACTCTTTATCTCGGGCCTTGATCATTTCCTCCGCCCCCAGTGCGTGTATTAGGCAACGTCGCTGTCTATTCAGTGTGATCTAAGTGTAATTATTTTTCCGTTTATTGAAGGCATCTACACGTTCTTGTCTTCTTGGACTTCATCCTCTGACGGACGATCTCTTGCGACTCTCATTGTCACCCACCGGCTAATGAACCCTAGAGGTCGCGAGACTCTTAGTTGCCATTGACATAAATTGAGAAGACTATGGCTTGCCTGTTCGCGTCTGAACGGTTCTCGTGCTTTCTGTGAGGATAATGAATATAGCATTTCAAACAGTGCTTGCCTTCAAATGAATAGGTATAAAAGTCCCAAGACATCCGTGGTAGTAGCTTGTATTAGCCCGGAAGGTCATTTAGCATAATCATCGTCCTTCCTAGTCCTTCAAATCCAAGAATCCTACACGATTTTGACACTCAGACGTCCAGCAAAATGGACACAGCATACTACTCCGACGATCGCACCTCCTTAGTGACTCATCCAACCCCTTCCACTTTACTCCCTTCAACACCCAGCCCTTTCCCTCCCTGATGACACCCCCACGACGTATACAACTCTGGATCAGAACCATACGCTACAACTTTCAGTTCGCACCCAGCGCAGACATTGTCCTTCATGGGCCTCGCCAGGAGACACCACCAATCCCTCCCAATGGGGCGAGCAGTTCCTGAGGAAATTGATGCACCTGTCGTCCGTATACACGTACGATTGTGTAAGTCTGGCATGTTACTGAGGCGGCCACTCAGTGCATAGGCCGGACTAGCCCTCATTTGGCTATGCAATAGGTCCTGGATACAGCGGAGAGGTCGCTTGCTGCGTCGTCTGGCTTTATGCGGTCAGTTGGAATGCGGGCTACATTCAAGAGCAGAGGGCCTGGGCAAGCCATGGAATTCAATCTGCCCCTTCCGGTGCGAAATTCCCAGGGGCTGGATTTGGATGGCATGTGGAGTGGCATTACCTTAAGTGGTCCCGGCGACTTTAACCTTAGAGGTATGCGCTTCAGAATTGAGCCGCCCACAAACACACCTCGCCCAAGTCAAGAAGCCCCCGTTCAAGTTGAGTTTGCGGGTAATGGTATAATCATGGCTGCGGGACCTCGTCAAATTGGAAAAGCTTTTCAGGAGATTCAGCAAATCGAACATAGCCTTAGTCGCAAAGGAGGTCATCTAGACGCCCCGAGAGTTCAACCAGGACGGAGAGCGAAGTGTGTGGCAAGGTTGTCAAATGCTACCATTGCTGCCGTAAAGCGAGAAGATCGGGCACCCACACCAGCGCCAGCGCCAGCGCCAGCAAGATTGGAACTGGAGGTGGCCGCTCTACCCCATGATGAAATCATAATCATGAACTCCCGATCCCTGCAGAGAATGAGCAACCTTCGAGCGGTACTCCTGCGGTTCTAGATCGAGATGGCAATCCGGCCGGAGGCGCTAACAATCACTCACCCCTTGTAGGAACCCAGAACGCAGGGGTCAAGCGAAAAAGGGATATAGGCGGAGAACTCGACTATACGATTATAGAATCGGTAACTTTGGCCGAGACAGACAGCTTGAAGAGAGATGCGGCTGAGATCCTGCACTCGAATATGCAGGCTTGGCTTTACGATGCGATGCGCCGACGAGAGCTTTACGAGTCTAAGGTATCGTAGATCCGGGGAGGGGGATCCAAAAACGAAAAGCGGTAGAACGGAGGTTCCGAACAAAACAACTGAGCGAATGGAATAGAGCAGACGGGTTTGGTGGTTGTGCTGGTGGTGTCGTGACGCACCAAGCAAATTGCAGTAAGTGATGACGCAATCGAGAAGACGGGATTAGGATGATTCGATGTAAATGAGTCATTTAGGACTTTTATATTCATTCCAGTACCTTCTCGTGGTTCGCTGTTTGTGTCTTGCAACTGAGGGGGTGAGTGCCACTGGATTAGCATGAAAGCCTCAGGTTCTCAGTAAAAGACCTACTTACATACCTTACACTCCAATTCAGTCCCCCTTCAACAATCTGACCAATATCAAATCAGATGGATACCCATTCGTAACAACATGAATTCTGGGGAGAATTCCAGCAAGCAGGGCCCCAGGTATCCAGTAGTGGCAGCCGTCCCAAGATTTGTTACCACGACGACAACACTCTGGAGATTCTCACTTCCTTGTCCAGCGGCTCACTGTCTCCAAAACAATTTCCGACGTAGATTGTCCCACCAATCTGGTGAACACCCTTCAAACGCATCCAACATTGGGCTAGAAAATACGTTGGAATTGGCAGCTCACTGAGTCTTAAGACCCCCTCCCAGCTATTTAGAGCCCGGCGGTATGAAGTATACCGACACATAGGATGAGATTTTATTGAAAAAGTCTCTACCTCACCGCCATATATGAGAAAGAAGCAGTGCTGCAAGAGATGTGGGCGGCAAGGCTTGCAAATGGATTGTAGTTTGAGGACTTTGTGGTGATTGACAGGTCTCTGGCGAGGGTTGATGCATATGAGCGACGGAGAAGGAATCGTTTACCGTATCTGGAGGCGTGGTGATAGAGACGCAAGGGCCGATGGGACCGAGTGCTGGTTACCTTCCAGATCCATAGACAGCTCGGAGTGAAAGTCAAATGGCGGTAGCATATGAATCCAAAACCGCAGCTGCAGAGACAACGGCAAGAACAGACATCTGTAAAGATGGTCGTAGAGTTCCAGATGGTGATATTGATCATCTGAGCGATACGTTATCAAATGTGATGTTATATCGACGCTCCAGAACCGCCTAGGCGAGAAGTTCAATTACACATACGTCGCGCTTTGGATACAGAATGTGTCAACAGATCTTCACTGAAAGAATGAGCTCGATGAAGAAGAGACCGACGAACAGGAATTACGACATCGCCCAAACTGCAGACGGGAGCCAGAGGTTCGAGTGATGCAAGACCAAGATGACTCGTTCGAGAAGATGGAGACCGAGGATGAGGATGAATCACGAAGATAGCAGAACACCATTCGAGGTCTTTCCACGTTGCTGTTGAGCTGAAGGTTTTCGGCGGGGCATAGAGAATGATCAGGAATATACTAATCTGAAGGATTCATCTGCCTCTACCGGCCCCCCCCCCGGTGTGAGGTCTACCCAGGGGCCTTCGTCTACTGTATGCATCTCACTGTGTTCTCCTTGTTAGCAAGGGCGAATTTATTCTCCACGACATCATCTGAAGGATTCAAATTTCCTCCGACAGATCCAGTGCCTTTCCATAGCTTGTTGTATGTACGTAATAATTTGGCTCGAGTTTTGATAATCTGCCATAAATTGGGAACTTAATTCGAATACCCAATAATGAAGGCACAATAACTGAAGCACATGACTCGTGGATCACGATTGATACAGAGCCTCCGGCTGCGAAGAGACTCAAAGGGCTCAGATCATCCGAAATAATGAGAACGATGTCCCTCCCAACTAGCAGGACGATGATGACGACAATTACCTACCAAAACGCATGTCATTAGTGGATAGAGGCTGTTTAAAAGGCAAGGAGAGGATTTGGTGCTAGGACTTGAACTCATGAAAACTGTGGAGATAGGTTGGGATATGGGACATAAGAGTGGAAGCGGTTTGTATACGGGGTGAAAGGGAATTGATGGGACTCGATAGAAGTTTCTAGATTAGTCGAGTCGTTGCATGACTAGACCATGGGCGACTTTCAACTAGCGACACGAGAAGTTGCGACATGGTAGACTCTACGAAGGTCTACATTCCTTTCGCAGCCTTGGATATGTGAGAACAATGAAAATTAGCCTGAGAACGTAGGTGGCGCGACAAATTCCAGACACCGTGTTGACAAAGAGAAAGGACAGAAGAACAACAACCGTACGAGAAAGCGTGGAATGCCACTGCAGTACTCCAGGCATGCTTTCCGATGATACCGAGGAAGGTTCGATCGGAATTCGCGATGTTGGTGTGGCACTTGCATCAACGAAGCCTGTTTCAAGGCCATTTGTTTGAACGCGAGCCTGAGGCCACTAGAAATGGGCGCGCTGCAAGTTCAAACGAACGGAATGCGAAACATATGGTTTCCATGAAAGAACATGAAGTCCGAGAAGATAGACGGAAGAAGCAGCTAGATGCGCGGATTGCACGATCGGGTCGTCCTTCCTCGTGGTGGACATCCAGAGAGTTCTTGGCTGAGCTCCGCGGTTGGAAGCCGGATTAGCTTGCGGTCTCTCCGGTGATCCTGCTAGTGACAGAATTCATTGGAGCCACGGTTGTGTGTTGTCGACGTGCTGGACCAGTCCGGGGTTGCAGTGATCGCGCAACTGCATCTGTGAGTAAAGTCAGCAAATCAACAACCCGCAGCCCCTCCCTTCGCGTACAATCAGCCCACTTCGAAACAAGCTTGTCTAAGAAATAGTACAAGCCTCAGGCACGCCGCCTAGAGTTGCAACGCACCATCGGAAGTGGTGCTTCAGCTCCACATCGGGTCGTCAGACAACGGAGTCCGTTTCGAAACATCCCGCACTCCGCAGATCTCCTGCGGAGCGAAAAACAAGCCATGGTTCGGCGAAAAGGAACGCCTGGCTTGAGTACCACCGTTCGTGAAACGGGTTGGAAATGTGATGTGAAAAGATGAACAATTTTCCTTACTGGGTTAACCGCCACACGGACGAGGCTCAATGTCGATCCTCTGGATTTCCGGTCCACGCGGCGTGTCGGACTGCAGAGCCGCACTTTAACCACTGAATCGATCGAAATCGATGTCGAATGCGCAAATCATTAATGTCGACACTCATGAAGACCTCAGGTGCACAGTCCCTAATCTTCCTTGTCATACCGCGTTGTCCGCCAGCAACTCGCGAATTTGGAAAGCGGTGCAGTAGAGCCATGTCGCATTGCAGAGTCGAAACGCTCATCGATTAGCCGCGAGACTTTGTTGTCGCAGACGCGAGCACAACATAATCTTCGCGTTTCGCGATAATCATGCGATCCCGGCGGGGATGATTACGTGCGCATTCGCGTGTGATGGCTCTAGGCCACGCAGTCATCGCCTATTGTCGCGTAGCAGGTCTCTTTTCGATATCAGCGACGCTATAGTTCGGTATCTTCGCTTGAGGCACGCGAAAAATACGCTACCAGCTATACTCAATCTCGGAACCACTACATATCCACATTGCACAACGTGTTACCGCCGGACCGTCGGAGACTCGCGTGCGAGGCTCGCTTCAAGTTGATCATCGCTACCAGAGGTTCCACGGCAACCTATTTCGGGATTCACGTCCCATGGCATTAGCAGTATTTGTAAGACCATAGTACCACCTCTTGAGAGATTCCAGATGGAATGCTGATTGGAAATGATGTCATATCGATAAGTGATAAGACTTCGATAAGCTAAAGTCAACTTCGTGTTGTCTTGCTTCGGGTGTTGGTTCGGGGGTCGGGGATATTTTTGGTGGCTTGCTGAGGCGCTGTGCAGAGATGCATGCTGACAACGCGCTGAGCTTACGGGGCGTTCGCGCGTATTATTGTTAGTAGTCTCTACTGTATCTTCGTGCTGTGTTTGTTCGGCTGTCTAAGGATAGAGCAGAGAAGCGTGGGTGTAGTCATTCAGTTGTAATGAAAGGCCGTCGTCGTGCTGCTGTAGACCAACAACGCAATGCGGAGCGAACCGTAGCGATATCGCTTTGATCCGGAGGAAGCGGGAACCGATGAGAGATCCTAGCCGCAGAATTTTCGAAAGAAACTTCTGACTGCAGAATCTTCACAATCTCTGTTAGACGATGGCGAACCAGCATCGGTATTGCCGATTCGGGAATTCTTTTGCTCACCACCAACGGCGTTCTACCACGTCGCGCGATCTGCTCGCTTCTCCGAGATGACCTCCATCCCGTCTCTTAGCCATGCAGCTTGTGACTGTCGTACCTGATCCGACTGGAGGGTTCGTTACACCGTTCCTTGCGGCCGACACGTTGCGATAAAGTCTTATCAGTCGTGCCTTGCGGCAGGGCTGCAGTCGGCAATTCGCAGATCTGAGTGGAGCATCAAATGGCTCATCTGCAGTAGCCTGCAAGACTGACCGGCGCATGTGTACGTGTCGATTCTGCGTCACCATGCTGACCAGTCACTGTGCGGTACTGACAGCTGCTGCCATGGTGTTGATCGCCGGATGCTGTAGAAACTAGAAAAGGGAAAGGCGCCTTGATTCACCGCCACACTACAGGTAATCACAGCGGCCTCGGATTGCAGGTAGCGTGATTAGATAGTCGTTCATTTTGTTGATGCGACTGTGAAGAACTTTGAGATGTCGGCAGCTCCACTTGAGTGCGCGGCGAGAAGAAACGGGAACGTCCCGCGGCCAATCATGCATTCGCGTCTCCACAAAAGCGCGAATCCTTATTGCGCGGCCAGCCATCGAAACTGCCTGGTCGTTCGCGCTATCGCAGTATTGACGAATCTCCGCGCGCGCACAGAGGACGTGGGGCCGGTGGGCGAAAGAGCGGTTGACCGCTGCGGGTTCCAGACTCTGCGCGCAGTTGACCCAACATCAACACTTGGTAGAGTTGTCAAAGCGAAGTCGCGCCTTGTTTTTGGCCGCATCCGCAAGAAGGACAAATGGATGGCTCACACGTGCCCGTCATACAGGCTGTTTGCGCCGACGGGCTGTCGTGGACCGGGATTCGAAACGTCGGTGGCCCAAGCCGTCGCCAAGGGGCACGCTTCAGGCACACCAATCAACGGCCGCAGCAACGCCGCCCCTAAATCCAGGCACCGTTTCCAATTGGGCGCGCGTGAGATGAGCGACGGTGATTGTCTTTTCGGGATGCAGGCGCCTTGCCCTATCGGGCCAGGAGCAAGACACAGGAGATGAGGTGCTTTGGAGGCACCCCCCTCGGGCGCCCAGGACACAGACCGGGGCTCCTGAAGCCAACCGGTTGAAGGCGTGTAAGCGGGAGGGCCTTTTCACCTGCGCCGCGCCGCTTTGTTTCCTTCTCTTTCTCTCCACCCTTCACCGCCGTGGTCTTATTATTCCCATCTCGCTCGTTTGCACAATAGCCCTTCACGCGTTCACTCCTTTACGCGAGTCTGGCTATTCACAAAAGTCATTCCTTCACTCCAAATCCGGCACGGCTCCTCGATATATAAACCTCGCTCGACGACTTTACGACTTGACCCACATCGTGAAATAGCGCTTAGCGACAGACCTCATCCTTCAACATGCGATACTCCTCTGCTTTGGTGCTGAGCACCTTGGCCGTCGGCCAGGCCGCCGCCGGTAACGTCCGTCATGCCAGCTTCCACGCTCGTCGTCAAGCGTGAGTTCTCTCCTCTTTCACAACTTCACAGTGCTGATCGCCAAGCAGTGAGTCTAAGCGCGGCATGCAAGATGTCGACTGGAACGCCGCTGTCAAGGACGTCAACTGGAGCACCCTCGACTGGTCCTCCATCATGCCGGCCGCGACTCCTGCGCCGGCGCCAGCGCCCAAGCCGGAGCCAGAGGCACAGCCGGAGCCAAAGCCGTCCTCTCCTCCAGAGCCCGCTCCCTCTGCCCCAGCGCCCAAACCCGAGCCTGCTCCCTCGCAGCCTGCGGACAATTCAGGAGATGCGCAGACTGAGTCCACCGATTTCGTGAGCGACTTCACCGTCGGTCTCAAGGCAATTCTCGGTGGCCTGGGGGCTCTAGCGGGCACCAATGCCAAATCAGCTGGCCAAGCACCCGCTTGGATCGGCGGTGACGGCAAGTACAAGGCCACCTTCAACAACGATGCTGATGACGACTGCGTGATCTTCTGCTGGACCAAAGAAGCAGGAGGCACCGCCTACGGTGGCATGAACATTGGCAAATACGCACCAGTCATCTCTGCCGCTATTCCCGGTGGCAAGAAACTTCAAATCTCCTTCGCCGAGGCCACCCCTATGGTCTGCGGTCCTGCATATCCGAGTACCAAGATGAACAGCGTTGGTCAGCTCGGTAACACCTGGCTAGAGATGAACTTTGGTTCTGGACCCGGCGGAGCAGTTTTCGATGTTTCCCGTGAGGTTCATATGGGTGGCAATGTCATCACCGCCAAGGGTTCTCTCTGCACGTCCGGTCTGGTCAACGGCGCCATGTCCTGCACCTTCGCCTGCACGACCACCATCGATGGACAGAGGTGCGGCACGGGCGGCGACTACAACATCTTCGGCGGAGATGTAAGCTCTTGCCAAGTTGGCCAGGACCCGTACACAAAGGATCCCTCCGGTGGATGCACCGCTGGCAGCGATGGCGAGCATATCCAAGTCACCATTTCCTCGAGCACGAACTGGGGTTGAGCATCTCTTGTCCGTCTTCGTGTATATGTCTCTCTTACCCTCAAACGCCCCCAATCTTCTGTATCCTGTTGCTCTTCCTAGATACCCTTTCTCACTACCGGGTATCGGTTATCGTACAAACTAGGATATTAGTCATCTTATCCATCTTCGTTTCATGATGTATCTTCAGTTATTGTCTAAAATCTTAGTCTCGCAAATGTCACAAGTTAACAATAATCTCGCGTACCTGGTCGCCGCTTCACCATGATGAAATTGATTCGTTTCGCAGTCGACAGACATTGGTTGTTGGTCTCGTCTCCACGGGGGCGTATATTAACGCGGTAATTTAGGTTCTCGACTCTGGCCAACCAACCGAATGCCTGGAACGTCGTAAGTGCGAACCCGGCGCCTGCCCATGCAAACAGAGAATCATGGCTCCCAGGCTCCGTTTAAGGCCTTGGTTAAAATCTGGCATGGACTGGACATCATTTCGTCGCTTTATCACCGCGCGTCGTGTCGGAAGTGCCGTGCGTATAACCGATGGGAGCTCTCGTTCGCTGCCCGGTAGCGATTCGAATCTGGCCTGAACTGGACCAGACTTCCATTTTCAATAACGGCCTAATTTACTCCGCTTGACCAACTCGCCAGCCTTGCTGTTTCTCTTGCCACCCAGCAAGCCCAACTCTTGATCCGCATGTCAGGCTAAGACCGCAATTTCGAGTCGAAGGCTTGAGTGATATGTCCAAGGAATGGTGTTGAAGTACACGTCGGCAAAGGGAAATGACGAGAGAAGAAACGGAACGTCGCTACTTTTGAAGTTTTCGCATGAAGCGAGCTAAGGTGGGTGGCAGTTGCGACCCATTCCACCCGCCTCGACGGCGCGTTGGCGTACCACCAAAGGGAGGCGCCAACGACACCTCCTTTGCCCTCATCGCCAATTCATCAACCCACAGAAAACGAAGTGGAGGCTAAATCGCGCGGGCATGATGCTTCGTTGATTCTTCGTCCCAGCCTTCCTAGCGCATTCATCCGACTGCTGCCTCTTCGGGTGATCTCGAGTGAAATGCCATCCTAGGCTGCATTGGGTAATGGGAACTGAAGAAAACGATTTATAGAGTTTACCCCACTATCATCACCAAATACAGAATATCGAGGGAAATGTTAATGATTGTAGGCCTCACAATAGTAGCCGCGACTCGAGGGCGACGGACGTTTCGTAGCGCAAGGAAAGCTTCTCAGAAACAGTTCTCCGGGCCGTCTCATCCCCATCGTTCATGCCCATCCATCTTCAGATATATCATAGCTTAGAACGAGCTGCAGGATCATTGAGGAAACCGAGTAGCCGCGCATCAATATCCTTCCAGCATTGCCGGTATTCCTGACGCTGACAGCCCAGAGAATCATTCGACAAACGAACGCGCGAGCAAAGACATTGTTGCCTAATGAACCTCAGGACCGAGTGCTCTAGATTTAGAGCTTGCCAACTGGGTACGAGGTGGCAGAGTCGGCATCAGCGCGCTTGCCCACGGGGTATGCAGTAGCGGAGTCAGCATCCGACCTAGGGAGACATGTTAGCTATGATGGGTGCTCCAAGGGGTTTCCAAGCCTTACCGTTTGCCCACGGGGTAGGCAGTAGCTGAATCGGCATCTGTGCGTTTGCCAACGGGGTAAGAAGTAGCCGAGTCTGCGTCGGATCTACGAATGTTGGTTACTAATATTCAGGGGCCGCCAACCTATGGAGCTTTACCTCTTGCCAACCGGGTAGGCAGTAGCGGAGTCAGCGTCGGCACGCTTGCCAACAGGATACGCGGTCGCGGAGTCAGCGTCTGCTCTGGAAGACAACACTCATCAGTTCAACCCAGCCTTGGAGCAAGCTTCCACGAGACTCACCGCTTGCCAACGGGGTACGCCGTAGCAGAATCAGCATCCGCGCTACGTTCTGTCAGAGATGGAGCTTAAAGAGAATTCGTATCTACGGAATGACTTGCCGTTTGCCGACAGGATATGCGGTAGCAGAGTCAGCGTCCGCACTGTTCGATGTCAGATTACCCTCAGCCTACGATATTCATTGAGGGCGAGGAGGCTCCGCAGTGGCTCGAATTTCGCAAGGATACTTACCGCTTTCCAACTGGATACGCTGTAGCGCTGTCGGCATCCGCACGCTTCCCAACAGGATATGCTGTAGCACTGTCGGCATCCGC
>JAFHBV010000263.1:0-51613 GCA_019022785.1 Pseudomonodictys pantanalensis
TGATTTGTATAAGAGAGAGCACGTCGGCCTCGCCCACCAGCACCAGCACCAGCACCACCCGCTAACCGTCCCCCAGCAATCATGATCCTGACCTTACTAACCGGCACAGCCCCCACAACCTCACTCTCCTTCCAACCCCTAATCAAGTCAATCTCCCTTGGCCAAATCCGCTCCACATCCTGCTCACTCCTATCCAAGGCCTTCGCATCCTTGCCCGCCGAATCCCACCTCAAAAGTATATCCTTGACCGCTTTCCCTCGCTTCAGTGTCCCAGGCTGCAGCTTGACTTTGTACTTGTAGCTCGCGAGCGCGCTCCACGGTGCACAGACCGGAATCGCAGAGAGCAAAACATCGCCCGGCAACGGACGCCCCGTAAATGCGTCGAGATTCTGTAGAGCAAATTTCATAGCCTCGTCGTCCACGCCATCCTCCTCTTGCGCATCGCCCGCATGGGCAGCGCGACGCGCTTCTTCTGCGGCTTTACCGATGGCCTGGGCGCGGAGGTGCTGTTCGCGGCGGCGCTGCTTATTCGCAGCCGCTTCTTCTTCCTTTGACCGTTTTTCCTGGGTGGCGGTTTCTGCGGTTGCGGGGCCGGATTTCACGCCGAGGAGACGCATGGCGAGGGCCCGCTCTTCTTCGTCTTGGTCGGCGTATTTAGCGGCGAGCTTTTTGGCTTTACTGCGCTTTCCGCGGGGGAGGGCGGCTTTGCTTGCTTTGGGTGGGGTGAGTTCTTCGTGGTCGGATGGGGCGTCGCTGGGGGCTGCTGATGCTGATTCCGATGGGGTCGCTGGTGCGCCGGGGGATTGGCCCTTCTTGAGTAGCTTTCGTTCTTTGGCTGATAGATGGCGTCGTGCGGACTTTAGGGTGTGCTCGGAGTCTGCTACTGAGCCGGCATCGTCTGCTATCTCCATCCGCTGAAAGTTGGAAGTGACCTTTACTTTAGGTCCAAGTGTCGGGGCTGGCTCGCCTTCCGAGTCTGAGTCATTTTGTGTGTTGCGACCAGAGGACTGCAGCGGATTTGTAGGTCCAGCAACTTCCGAGTGAGCATCGCTATCATCAAGCCTCGCGTCCGGGAAATCCTCCTCCGACTCTGACGCAATCTTCGCATCGGGAAACTCCTCCTCACTCTCGCTATCATCGTCCTTTGTAACATCTGGAACTTCTGATGGAGGTTCGGGATCGAGCGCAGGTTCCGCGGCGGGAATGTCGATCGGTTCGTTAACACGATGCTTCCGATGGCGTATCTTGCTCTCTTCATCGATCTCAAACATGGCTGCCAGCCCAACAATGAGCTGAGCAGGAGGCAAGAACTCCTTTTTGCCCGTGATGTTGAATAGACCTGGCGCCAGATACTCCCCTGTATGGCCCATCTTGCTCACTTGGTCCGAATGAACCCACCACGCAGACATGACAGCTTTGGAGTCCCATGCGTCTGACGTGCAGACGGACATATGCCCAGCTTGAGAAAGAGTTGATGGTGGTATCGGGGCGTCAGGGGTATCGGGCTTGTTCTTGATGACCATTGGGACAGCGCCTTTGAGGTCTGCATGCACATACACGTCGCCCTTTCGAAAATATCGCTTGTAGATGATTTCGTTTTGCTGGGCGTCTTTGCCGCCAAGAACAAGGTATCCGTCGGACGACAAGAATGAGATGAACTTCTCGAACCACTGCTGTTTTCGTACTGGTCGGGGAACCTCTTTCTCTTGCTTTAGCCCCTTCCTCAGGTTCGCTGCTATCTTCTGCTCCTGACTCTTCAAGGCCTTCTCTGACGCGAGTGCCGTGCGCTCCTCTTTCCCAGCCGCTGTCTTCCTCTGGTCGAAGTATTCGCTCGAGTTTGACCACGCGGTCAGGCCAAGATCAATGTCGATTGCCAGTTTTGGTCGCGTAACAACCTGGGGCATTGGTACCTTTTTGGTTGCCGTTGACTTATTGTCGTCATCCGAATCTTCACTGACGGAGCTTGTTTCATAGCCCTCATCGTCATCCTCCTGAACTTGATCCCAGTTGGACTCGTCTAGCTCTAGCGTGATAGTATTCTCGTAGAGTTTCAAAGGCAGCTTAATGAGTTGTGCGACGGGATTGCCTTGATTTTGTTCCCTTTCGATCAACTGCGCGATTTCTCCCCAGTCCATCCCTTGGCCGATAAGCCCGTTGACTGCTGCAATCGCCTCTTCCACGCGGTGGACGTTGGCCAGGATGGCTTCTGCTTTTCGATCGTTCAACTCTTGTACCTGCTGAAGCCCGCCTATCCGATTTTGGTGCTCCTTTCTTGCATTTTCGATCTTTTTCTTCGCTAGGAGTTCCCGTTCCTGTAACTTCGATTCGAGCTTCTGGCCCTCGATGGATGAAAAGAATTCATCGACCGCCTTATTAAAGGTGTCAAATTCTAGAAATTGATAATTTGTGTTCTCGAACTGCTGCGGCCGGAAAGGATGGAGGTCTTCGTACAACAAATTGGACTTTTCAGAAGACTCTGCATCTGCCTTTGCTGCCGCAGGGTTGGGCTTCGCTAATATGTAGCCCTTTGTCTGCTCAGTTGTGATATTCTCCGAGATCTTACGTGCCTGCAGCAGCACTTCTAGCAGTTTGTCAAGCAGTCCTTCATCGGCAAGGACCTCCTCGGGCTTTAACGTGGAGTCAAAGGAGGCGACGTGTAGGGCGTGGTCAACCAATAATGGCGGACATTCCGTTATTGTTACAGCAAGGGCTTTCCGCAATGCATCCTGTTTCTGCTGCTTCGCCTTCTTGCCGGTGGGGACTGGTTGTCCTTGTTGACGATCCACAGCCTTTTGCAGGGCTTCGCGAACCCGGTCTTTCGTAAGCTCTGGTATGCCTCCATAGTTCTGTCTTAGCGACAGGTTGTATTGTAGGCCAATGCGCAGTCTCTCGTTCTCGTTCCCTTCCTCCACGTTCCGATAGAGCGCGAGGACGTTGAGGTCCTTGTCTGTGAGGACGATATTGCCGGCTGCAAAGAACTCCAGATACAGGTGATATAGCCCATTGGAGAATTCCAGCTCTAGTACACGGTCTGTGCCGATCTGAGATAGAGACGTGACTCTTCGCGTCTTCAAGCATTTTCTCAGTTTTGCGACGAAGGCGGAGGGCGCGGACGCGGTCGCGCGGGCATACGAGGTAAGATGGCAACGGAAGCCTGTTTCGAGGATGAATTGCTCGCGGTGGTCGGGTTTCTGGAATTTGAACAAGAAGATTCGCGAGGAGAGGTCGTAGATGTTGGAGAGGCGTAAAGAGATGAGGCTGCTGGCGAGTTCGTGCGCAAGGACCTGCATCCATTAGCTGCGCCTCAGAGGGAGAGCTTACTGGGGTACCTTGACGTCGAGCGACGAGAATCTCTGCTTCATGGTGTTGTTGGGAGGGTTGTGTGAGGATGGCGAGGATGGCGAGGATGGCGGGGTTGCGGCGCCGGACTATGACGACTTTGAAAGAGCCTCATCGTGTAAGGCTGAGACCCCTGCATACACACGGACCACCCACTTGTGGCTTCTAGCGGCTGAAATCATGGCAAGGACAATTCACTCTCCCGGCCCAACTGATGCGGAAGATTGACAGAATCAATTGGGGCAGGTCAGGCTACCAGACACCTGCCAGTCTATGGCGGGCAACCCTAGAAAACCAAGCGCCGCAGCTTACGCTGTGCATTTTGTCCACCAACTCCTCAACGCCGCTTCCATGAGCCCCCCACCCATGAGCCACGCACTGCACTATAAGCCTTGTCGGATGCGCTCTGCGAGCTGTCTCTTTCCAAACTCCCATGCATTCAAGAAGCCTTGTTCCGAAAGGTCGATGTTCTTCATCGAGGTCATGTCCTGTGCCGGCGGTCTGCTCACCCGGGATGCCACGACGACGGGGTCGGTCTCGAGGATGATGCCATCGTCAACGAGTTCATCGACGGCGAGAGACTGTATGCGTGAGCAGAGTTTTGCGCACGAAGGCGTGGGGCTACGCACCACCAGATCGTAGTTCTCGATTACGGTGCGCTTGTCAACAGAGTTCCTGTACTGCTTAGCTGCGTCTCTTGTGTCTTTGGACGGGGGGCAACCCACTTGAGGAGAATGTTGAGCGAATCGCGAAGCGCGAGCACGACGCTATCATAACCTTCAGCAGTCATCCAATTCGCCTCGTCTGGCCACCCACCTGTAGAGCAACACCTCGTTCTCTTCGGGGCCGCCCACGACGTACAGCATGACGTCCGACTCCATCTTGAACACAATTACCTTCTGGTCGTACAGGATAATGTCGGTCGTCTGCTTGGCCGTTTTCTCTGCCTATCCCGTCAGGAGTGCCCAACGCTCGCGTGCTAGGGTTATGACGAACCCAACAGCCCCTTTTCGAAAGCCTTCTGGTCCTTCACTGTCTTGTACGCGATCTGGCCGGGGTATTCGGTCGGGTTACCGGCCGGGGGGTGGGGGTTTGAGTAGTACTTGGTGAGTATCCGCGAGCCATCGTCGATTGCGAGGATGAGGATGGCGGAGACGCTGAAGAGGGAAAGCGGCCGTGACATTGTGATTGTGCGGATTGATGGCAAGCGTGTCAAAGGAAAGAGGGTGCGTGTGCGGTCTCGCGGAGCTGGTTCCGTGTCCTCTTGAGCTTGAGAGCCAGTGGGGTCTGTGAGAACACCTCCGCGTTCCCCGAGGCGGGCCAATCAGCTTTCGCTTGGGCTCGGCGCGGCCAGAAAACCATGGGCCCGCCTGCAGCTCTCCACTCTCTCCCTTGGATCGATCTAAATCCTCCCCCCAGCAATGCCAGCCCTTTCCAAGGCCTCACTGCCATCTGTCATCCTCCCGTTTGCACCCTTTCTTGCGCCTAGACTCCTCCGGCTGCCGCTGTCCTCCTCCGCGCTCGCCATTGTGCCTCACCGAATTGTTGCGTCGACAAACTCTCAGCGTCAGAAATCAACCGATTCCACGGGCAAGCAGCGGCAAAAATATGCGACCAAGTCAAAGGCCAAGGCCAAGGGAAAGATCAGAAGGATAGGGTTCGAGGGTGGAGGCAGACAGGACCAATTGGCAGACAAGGTATGCATCCGGACGCATGCACGCAACCCCAGTTTGATAATGCAGCTCACGCCCATAGTCTGCCTCTCTGCTGGCCGAGCTACATAGAGCGTCCGGTACTGTCGATGGCAAGGCCATTGACAATCTCTATACGAATCTCCGTGCTAGGGAACGGCTGGCCCCCGAACACGTCCACCTCATCGCTCAAGCTTTCCACGCGTCCTTGCGCCGCAAGTCCATATCACTCGAAGATGAGCATATCAAGACTCATTTTCCGCGCCAGCTCGTTCAAGACATAGAGAATGGCCTTGCCCCACCCCATGTGAAGGCACATGTCCATCTGCTTGGTATTTTCAAGGAAACGAAACAGTATGCTGAAGGCTATGAGTTTTGGCACTGGCTTCGGCAACGGGATGATACTTTCGTGTCCCCTATCGTCTATGGGGCTGCTATTGAGTTGATGGCGTACGGCGGCATACACACCCTTCCAGAACTCGAAGCCATCTACTTGGACGGTCTGGAGCGTTTCCCCGGAAACTTCGCCCAGTATCATCTTTCCCCAAATGCCGTTCTGCTGGACCGCAGCCAGCGGACGGTTTCACTTGACATTCCACTGGGGCTTTTGCAAGGCATTTGCACAGCGCGTTTACTTTGTGGAGAATGGAGGAAGGCCTATCTCGCCTTTGACACAGCACTACGCTTGTATCCGACATCGCTTCCAGTCCGTTACTTCGACCTCTTGATACTCGAAAGGCCCACACCAGAAGCATACACTGTATTTCTCATGGCTTGCCGTGCCGGCATTCCACTCGGGACCAACCGTCTCACTAGTCTTCTTCGGCGGCTACGGGATGCTATGACCACAGAATCGTTGCAAGATGGCATCACCATGCTTCGAGCCGAGGCCAATGTGATATATGCCTTTTTGGAGGCGGGCGGTACGCTGAACGATATCCACGTATCTTGCTTCCTCTCATCGTTTGAGAAGCTACTACCTGCGAGAAGTTCGGGTCACGTATACAATGGGGAGCAGGCCAAGATTCGTAACTGGGCCGTTACCACCGCTCACGAGATAATGTCAACCCTTGTCAAGTGCGGATTCCCTCTCAGCAACCCCATTTTTAGAGCCATGATCAGTCTGGCTGGACGATACCAAGTGCCGCATCTTCTCACTGTTTCCCTGCAGGACGCGCAGGCAGCAGGCATCGAATTTGGCCGTGTAGACAGAAGGGTCATTATGAAGTCGGCTGGCCTTCTTGGCCAAAAAGACTTGATCGAAGACTACTGGCAGGCTATCGCCAGTGAAGCCGAACGCGAAGGCGAAAATATTCCATTCGAGGATTGGGTTGTCCTCGCTAGAGCTTGTCGGTGGGCCGGACACACCAGCTTCTTCAACGACCAATATCATAAATTCCAACTCGTCCCCTCTCAGAAGCAGCATTACATCCTCGCCCAGCTGCAGCCACAGGGTGTCCACGGTGAGATCGACTGCCAGCTCATGACCATGCAGGAGCTGGACGCTGAAAGCAAAGCACTGAAAGGCCAGCTGGATAACATCGCAGCAGTGGTGATGTCTGGCCAGCCGCTCGACATGAGAAGAACTCCATTCTACATGTCAATGAACCCCAAAATCCGACCATTGAGCTCGTTAGAGAATCTGCGCACCGTATACGACGAATACACTACGGACCCACGCCAACCTCCTCCGCAACCAAGCGAGGGAGCCCAAGCTCCGGTGCCCCTAAGTACCACCGGTCTCCCATTCGATGAGTTACGCTTTCAGAATTGGGTCTCAGTCGTTGGGTTGATGGACCAAGCTGCGTTTACAGAGGGCCGGCGCGCTCTCGACATTGATCGCACTATCGCCAATATGGAGACTGCAAAGAAAGTCGCGCACGACCATTCCCGAGCACAGATGATCTTGCATGAGCCTGCGACTGAATCGACGATCCCGAGCGACATGGCGGGGGGTATGTTCGGACGAGGCACGTACTGGGACCAGCTCCCATTGAGCTTAGAGGCCCTTCGCCACAGAGTCAAACAGCTCCGCAGTCCCACACCCGCCATCGCAAATTCTTCCTACCAACTTTCGTGCCATGTCGCCGAGCCGAAAGCATCTGGTCAGTCCACGACTACTCCTACATCACAGAGTGCTCCGCAACAATCATCAGATCAAGCACAAGATACTGAAACAGCCGGGCACGCTGCTCCACTATTACGATATCACTCAACAACCTTGAGTCGCCATCCGCTTGCCTCAGTGACGCGGAAAAGACACCCTCTCGGTCTGCAACCCTCTCCCAACCCTATTAAGGCCATGAATGAACCGTCTGAATCGCACGGTGCGGCGAGCACGACGTCTACTTCTTAGATACCCCGACTTCGCGTCTCGATATCCTGTACAATACCTTTGTATCCATATGGACAATACCCAAAAATAGACACACGGAGCAAGGCGTCATTCAGCCATGCCGTCCCGCGCGCTTTGTATACTAGCGACCGTTGGACCGTTGGGGACGCACTCTATCGTGCATTGCATTGCAGCGCAGGCCCCATCACGAGCGCCAGCCTGCCCTCCACCATCACAATAATCATATTTATCCTGCATCGCATTTGCTCCGTTCGCGTTCTCATTCATCAGTTATCAGGATTTCGACCGAGCTAAGTGTACATCAGCGTGCACTTGCGCTCAAGCGACTTTCTAAATGATACCAAATTCACATGCAATCAACTACCGCAGCCCAACCGGTATTAGGCTCGGCACACAGCAACTTGCATTCCCCGATTCGACGCTCATCAATCAAGACGTGTTCATCCGACGCCTACACGCTCGCCGCAAAGACGCATGTACTGGTGGTCTTTTCTGGCGGCCAGCCTGTCTCCTTTCATTTAACCAAACCTTGAACCCAGCCGGGCATGTTCGCGTTGTAGGGTATATGTGCGGCTGCTATCGTGTAGCGTTGTGGGATTTTGTCTGCGCTGCATGCAAGATAGGCCTGCGTAGGGTGGCTTTTTCCAAGCCGCGTAGGATCGCTGTACGATGCCGGGTTGCACCAGGGTTGCGCGGTGAACGTATCTGGGGAGTTTAGATTGCTCCGCATCGAATGCAGAAGGAAGTTTCCGCGGTCCTTCCTGATGTGGAATGTCTATCTCGAGGCACTGGACGTCGAGAACAACCGGAAACTTGACCACACATGTTGTATAGAAGTTATATCGGATAATAGCGACACACTCCGCAATTCCACTCAGTTGGCGTCTCGACCAACGCTCTCAGCATTACTTTCGCGGTGCGGAGGTACCAAAGGGTACATTGGTACTCAAGGCATTAACGGGGCCTGATATACCCGCAAACTCTATTCACCAACCTCGGTCGCACGAAACACTCCCACAACCAAGCCGACGCACGCAAGTTGGTCGCGCATCAACTGTCAACCACGAATCCGGCAATAATGCCGTGCTGTTAAGTTTAACCAGTGGGTGTTTTCAAAGGCGCTGCTGGGGATCCCACCTGCACCCCGCGAAAAGCTCCAGCGGCGCGCGGCTGCGCGGATCGCCACTTCCACGCGAGCGCGATCCACTCTGTTGAGACAGGAACAGGAAGGGCGAAACGCTGATCGCAAATAGCCGGCTTCCACCACGACATCCATTACTCAACTGGCAGACTCAATGGGGCAATGGAAGAGGCACGAAGGTTTCAAGAGGATCTGGTCGGCGAGCGGACGTGAGACAACCGCCCAACACCCACGTGTCTTTCTTCGAGAACAACCTCTAATGCCTGCTGCACGTCGAGCCAGGAACCGGGATCTATGGTAATCACGGCTGATAAAGATAGGTTCTGCGGAGCCGGAGGGCGTGCCTCCACATCCCGGGCTGTGTTGCCTGAAAGGAAATACGACGAAGGTTCTGCAGAGCTTCCATGCATGCTTGGCCTGGGTTAATCAAAAATGCAGCAATGCCTGACCTTGGAGTCGCAATAGTTGAAGTTGATATGCATATACGCGACTTTGTCGTCAACTTACCATCATGTTCCGCCCTCCTTTACGTGCTAGACTGTGAGCGCCCGCTTCCCGGGTGGCCTCAACAGCAGCCCATGGTCGATGCAGACTGTTGTGACCAACACTCACGCCATAAAAGTCACTGCTTGTGCTTTGCGATGCGATACATGCCTTGGACGTGACACCTGAGATGGATATAAGCCCCGTGAACGGTGAGCGAAGCCTGACTGCCGCGGCGGCGTGGCTTCGGGAGCGGAGACGGGAGCGGCGCGACGCGGGGCCCGCAAAAGGCTGCAAGGCGTGGTAGTCATCACATTATTATGTGCTGTGGAATCATGCGTGCTTGGTGAGATGAAAGAACGGACTTGGAACGGACGAGGTGGGTGTGTGGCGCGGTTGTGGTGGTGGTCAGCAATCGTCTGTTGGCGTGACGAGTCTGCGATGTGCAGGAGACTTGCCGAAGAGGATGGCAAGGCGGGCTGGGAGGATTGCTTACAGTGGGTATAGGCCAGGCGTGGGTGGGATTTGCGAGACACGTATGGAGCAGTGACATGCAAGCAAAGTTGCGGTGTGACGAGCGGGTTTATTACCATATGCTAGTTTCGTCCAAGCCAAGCCAAGCAAGCAAGCAAGCAAGCAAACACGCAGGAAACCATGTTTGGGGGAATCAAATGCGGCATACCAGCGTGCTATGATGAACGGGAAGGAAAAGCACAAGCGTGCAGTCTGAAGCCAAGCCAATGTAAATCCAGTACCAAGTCTATTCCCAAGCGCAACCAAATACAATGATGAATGGATATCAAAGATGCAACATAAGAAACAAGAAAGGAAAATCATCCAAAATGCAGCGATCAACGCGCTAGGAAACTCCACCGCTCGCGAAAGCTGAGACCTCCACATTGTATACCCATCCAATCCGATCCGTGAGGTCGATGCCTCGAATGCCGTGCGTGCTCCAGACCTTTTTGGAGTCGACACCGCCAAACCCGCTACGCTAAATGCAGACAATCATGATGGAAATGCAGATCTCTCGCACAACAAGGCCCCGTAGGGGAAGGGGACTTAATTCGACTCGCTCCCATCAGGACTTCTCTGCTCGGCGGGCGTCGATGGGAAGGAGAAGTCGACGGGCGATGGGGGTGGGGCTGGAGTCTCGCCGTACTCTGAGGTTGAGCGTGAGGAGGACGAGGCTTTGAAGGCGGCGCTGACGTCGTGGCCAAGGGTCGAGTTGGTGAGGATAGAGAGGCGCTGACGCGGGTTGGTGGAGGTTTGGAGAGGCATGGTGGTTGTGTGGTTGGGTGAGGATTGGTTTTTGGTCGACGAGGTGGGTTTGTGGCTCGAAGAGGTTGGAACCGTTTTGGCACGAAATTTGTTGATGATGGGTGGTCTTTGGGTGTGGTGGTAGTGGCGAGGCTGCGTTTATATGCGTGGCAGTATGCGTGGCAGTATGCGGAGGTGGAGCGGTAACGCCGCAAGAAAATTTAGACTTGAGTCAAAACTCTGGGGCAAAAGTCCGGGGACAGCAGGGGAAGGCTAATAAATATTAGGCTTCCGGGTCGCGACTCGAGTACAGAGGCTTCGGGCAAGACGACAAGACGCCAGGCAAGGTGTTATGAGCTGTCTCGGACAACTAATGAATTCGCTGGCAAAATTGGAATGGCTGATTGTCACAGCGCACCCGAGATGTCCTTGTCGCGGGAAGGGCTGAATGCAATGCGAGAAGAGCCTGGAAACGGGTGAGTCAGACTAATATCCCAGGGCTTGAGCGTGCTTGCGCAGGGCTGATGTGGATGCGTTGGCAGGGCCCCCAGACTGCCACCAGGCAAATCACGGAGGTCCGGAATGGAAGAGCATGCAAAGTGCAGCAGGATTACAGCGAGGGCTGCAGATTTGAGGCTTACTTACTTTTTCTGGGCGGCCGGTCAATGTCGCTGCCAATATGCAGACTCGAGGCGGAAGAGTGCTGGTTGGTCGCGTACCTGTGCTGCGTAGTGCGCTGGTACGAATTATCCGGCGAGTTCTACGTTGGATGCGAGGTGTGTGAGCTGGACGGGACTCGGAGGAAGAAGCTGACGGCTACGTGAAGGAAGGTGGGAGAATAGTGGAGGGCCTGCTAAGTAGTGAGCCGTCTAAAGGGGAAGCTAGGGCGAGGTTGCGTGCTTTGCAGATGTGAAGGAAGGAGGGCCAAGGTTGGGGAGGCGTGCTTTTCTTATAGCTATCGGCAGCTGCTATACAACTCGCGCACAAGTCGACCGCTTGGAAGCTGACTCGTGCCGGGACGCCAAAAGAAACAACAGATGCTGTCTCTCCTGGCATCAGAAAGCGCGGCGCGGCGGAACGCGCTCCTGCATCCGTCGCACACCCGTCGACTCTGGACGGAGCCATTTGAGGCTTTCCCCTTTGGGCGAGGCTTCGGGCCACCCCACGCCCACTCCACCTCCCGCACGGGGCATTCCACCCCATCAACCGCCAGCACCCCATCATCTCGTAGTCATCTCGTAGTCATCTCGGAGCTAGCTGATGCATGTCTCGATTCGAGCATGGGATGCGAGGAGCAGACCAGCAAACAGGGCACGCCAGCCAGCCTGTGCCGTCCGTCGATTCGCCCAACGCCCCATGTACCCCAGCCCTCATATCAGGGAGATATCGACGCATCACCGCACCGCATGGCGACCGGCACGAAAAGCAAACTTCGCTGCGGCGTGGGCAGACAAAGCAGGCTTCCCATCGTCTCACTGCTTCCCTCCCTTCCTTGCGGCCTCCCTTCCGCGGGTGCCTAGAGGCCATCACCCCGTTGCCTCTGACGTGGGCGACGACAGCTCGTCAGACAAGCAAGGAAATGCCGAATTGCTGAAGCCGTCGTGTGGCCGGGAGCTGCACACCGACTGACCGCCTTATGCAGCCGGCCTGCACTTCCCCACGCGACAGGTCTCCAGACGCGTGGTGCCGGGGAGGTGGGAAGCATCCAGCCCCACCCCCTTGCCGCAAGCCTCGTTTGGCGCCTGGAACCTGGAGACGTCTCGCTGTCTCATCAAACGCTGGCCCATGAAGCTTTGCTCGCTGCGCAAACCCGTCGGCTGCCCTTACTCGCACCATCGGAAGTGGATTTGGTGTGAATCGTGTGCTCGAAACGCTTATGGAAGCCCGAAAGCGGTCCGTGATGGAGCATTCCACACACACTCGGCTCGTACACAGCTTCCCATGTCGAGCCGGCTTGTGACAGCCATTCTTCCGCCAACCGTCCGGCATCATCTTCCCCTAATCACCTTCCAGAAGCCAGTCGAAGGGCGCTCGAGCCGTTCGACCATCTCCGGTTAAGGACTCCAGTATTGCGACTCGCGTCTTCGGTCGGACAAGTCTTGGTCTGTCCTCACCACCTAAATGTTGCTCCCGTCCTTCCGCGAGCAAAATGGCATGGCACCCGGCAGATTGCACGGGAGAAAGTGACACATCATTCTTGACCGCCCGACGGTGCAGCCAGATGCCGGCATTGCCAGAATTAAATGAAGCATGTACCTAGCCTTCCCGCATCCGCAACGTTTATGGCATCTTCATCCACACCGCCACCAGCGAACGAGAACAGCACTGCAAGCCTCCGCAGGCTCTCGGACCGGAATCCTGGCCATCGGCAATTGATGCAACCTGGCATGGCGACGCCGGCGTCCTTGCAGCGCAGCACGAGGATTTGCCGCGACTCATCCTCGGTTCTCAGATGTTGCGCGAAGGCGCTTGATGCCAAGGCGCCTGCGTCGGACGTGTCATTCCACGCCCGCGTCGAATAGGATGTTGTGGAAGTCGGGCGACAGGCATCAAACGTTCAAGCAACGTATCATGACAGCGTATTCCCTGTGGTACGTTTCAATATGACGAGGCGCTGTCCGGTGCGACCGAGCTTGCGACAGTGAGGGGGCCCGCATTCCAACAATTCCTGATCTGGGGAAGTTGATCCGCCCTGGGGTTCGGGAGATTCGCATTGAAACATCGCAGCGACTTTCGTGGAACGCGGGGGCTTGGCAATGCTGTCAAGAGCCCGATGGCGACATTGTGGCGGCTGTTGCGTTGCTACGTCGGGTGGTGTTGTGTGAGGATGGCTGTTGGGGAAGAGGAGGCAAGGAGACTTCGGACGGACGACGGTAGGGCATCCTATTAGAAGAACTAGGTTTACTCTCCTTACCTCTTCCCTTTTTCGCTCTTTCCGAATCAGTCGTGTGCGTCGTCCTTCCCACCCCGACTTGTTTCCCTCGCTTTCTTTCCTTGCAGCAAGAGAGAACAGTTAGATGCCGAGGCAAGAGAATGGGGTCAATGTACCACACAGAGCGTGACAATGGATAGAGTCGGAGTGTGCCTCCCACCATCCGGGAAAGGCTACGCTGAAGGCGGCGCGGTAGGAACCTCATGACTCCGAATCCGAAGATGGCAATGTGAGAACATCGTTGACACCTCTCAGATTAGGTAGCTTGTAGGTGTACAGCTGACGGTACTTCTTGCACCAATTCGCCAGGTCCATGCCTCTGGCAGTTTCCCTTCATACGCTGGCGAAGCTGAGGGCGCTCAAAACACACCTACTCACTGTCTTGCTGTGACAGCAACTAGCCAGGGGGGAGATGTTGAGGAACTTCAGATCCCTACACCGCTGGTCTTTGCGCTAAATCGCAGTAGCTGCCTTCTAATGGCACACTTTCACAGTACCATCGCCCGGCACTTTGTTTTCAATATGCTCATGCGGTCTTTGCATGCATGTGGGCGATTGGATTCGAGCACTATAGGATGGAGGTGTCCAAGAAGAGAGCGTAAGGTGATGTGGTGGAAGGCGAAAGAGGTTATCGATGCATACGTTATCAATCACAACTTTCACTCCCACAGTCAGTGCGATTGATTACCCTGCAACAGTCGTGCTTCTTGTTGTGAGCTACATGAACTTGCACCGTTTGGCTTTCTCAGTGCACCCGAATTACCTACCGCCAACAGCTTTATTCTCACGCTTCCGCGCAACGAGTTTCTCATTAAGGGCCGGTGCTAACGAGAAGTTACAGGCAGCCCTGAACGCTTTGCTGTATGCGCCCGATCACCTGCGCCGTGCTATGGCGGCCGACCTTCTAATACCTGAGAAGCATTCCAACTACTTCTTTCCGCACAGTGTGCCCAAACATACCGACAGGACACCGCCCAGATATCAAAGATTTCATCGACACGCACGAGATCAAGGCATCGGGCAAGAGTTCCATGTCCCGGACAGCTGGAAAGTTCCACATATCAGCTTGGAAGATCTTTCTAGGAGGAATTCGCTCCCCATGTTCTTGAATGTGCGGGCCCATGGAACTCCAGATATGTTTCGCGTACTGGGATCTCGACAGCGTGCTATTGTTTAGGATCAAACCAGAGTAGCTGAATCCAGGCAAAATCTGCAAACCATGCGCTTCACTGGTGAAAGGTACGGAAAACCAACCAACTGGTCAACTGAAGACGAAGCATTTGAAGCCAAGCGATCAGGATTAGCCGTGCATCCTGACCATGGCTTACAGATACTTGCCATACAGGACACAGCCTGGGCATATCTGGCGACGTTCTGCACCACCTTACTGTCAGACGTCCTCGTCGTCAATTCCAAGCAATCAGATGTAGGTCTTACTCCACTGGGGCTCCTTCCAGAAGCTAATAAGGACTACAATCTGTCCATCACCGTCGCCCGAGATGCTCCTTACCTTCTGCCTACGACATTAAAACTGGATAGGTTTCAAGCACTCGTGGAAGCCTATCGGACCCAGCTCAAAGATCACATCTGGCAATTACGAGAAGACCCTAGTTACTTCGCTGAGCACGTCGAAGAGCTTCGTGATCATTGCATAGAGGTAACCCTTGACAAAATGGGAAGGCCTCGTACTTGTGCGAAAGAGCGCATTCTCTATAACCGTGTCTTGTCGAGAATGATCACAAAATCGTACAACTCGTTCTGGAAATGGGATAGGATCTGCGACCTTTTCAACTGGTGGCAAAAGCTTGACAGTATCCATACCGGGAACGTACGTATCGGCGAAGATCTACCCGAGTCCATTCAAGTTGTCATCTTGGAGATGCGCATTCTTCTTAGATATGATGATAGTCAATTTGATCGAGAGGTTCAAGGCCGCCTTCGTCTCCTCACCTCTAGGAAAAATCTACTTCTAAACTGAGGAATACAGAGGCGGAAGCTTTTTCACGAACCGGAATGAGAGAAAGATGGCTCCTGCTACAAAGAAAGCTTGGAATATCATGATTTTGCTATGGAATATCGACTACAGGAATCTAGTCGGCTTTCATGCTATTATGTATGAGCTTGAGCGGTTCCTTCAGGACGATCCCACGTTTGTTTATTGGAGACCTTGGCTTCTCTTTTACCGAACTCTTTCACATGACCTAAATTTTCACTCAGGTAAACGAACGGATCCACTTTTTAACCGCTCCGATTTATCACCTCAAGTTACTACAGGAACAAGGACAATAACACGACGCAACTTAATCCCCCAGTACCTAATACACACCGACCGGATTGACTACCATGTCGGAGCCAGAGCAGGGCAAGGACGATCAAATCGCGGCCCTCGCATGCGCGATTCAATCAAAGCGCTAAAAACGACATCCTGAACATGATGCATACATCAATGATGCGGCACATGCTTTACCAGCTGGAGGCTTGTCCTCGCTCTCAGAGGAGCGACGAGACAAGGTCTGCTCTCTCGAGGAACATATTTTGGGATTGGTCCACACTTCGAACCAGACTCCGAGAATGCGAAGCTGTCATCCGTCTGCGCTGGTTTGAGCTGTCAACGGGAGGGAAAGAATGCGATCCTCCTAGCTGCCTGGCCGAATATGAGCGCCAAACATAGACCGGACTCGAAAGTATGATAAACCTGCGATACGACGATAATAATCGGACTTGGAAAGCGACGTCAACTCCGCTAGGCCAGAGCCAGCCCAGCCACGCTGATCGCATGGTCGAAACGATCTATCTTCCGTCAATCAATCTCGAAGACCTCATCGAGCCAAATACTCTACCGTTTCTGCTCAGTTCCCGTGCGGACAATTACCCATATACCTTTGCATATTCGGACCTAGACATGGCTCCCATGTACAAATGAAACAAGGTGCTTACAGGACGTCATGAGAAAACATGTGCCATGGTTTTTACCGGCATTGAAAGATGAAAAAACCTATGGGGCAACTGCCAAGTGGAAATCCCGAGAGACAACGAGAATGGCGATCAAAATCGGCGCTGCCGTACTCATTGAAAACGGTTTGCAGATCGTACTCCTTCAAAGCCGCTTGTACAAATTCTTAGTGGAATTCTGTTTCGCAATTCTTCCTCAAGATTCTGCTACGCAATATGCAACGCCTCAGCCTGAGCCATCCCCGCCGTCACTACTGAAATTCCGCTCTTATAGCTCACTAGCTGCCATATCCAGAGAAGCATCATATCGTCCACCTACCAAGCTAGACTTTGCTCGAATTTATGCGCTCGCTGCCGCGCTGGAAAATACAGGCCATCGATCATCAGTGGTACCTTCGAGAGTATCCCGCGTACTTTACCGACACAATAATGGAATACAGCCAACACCGGAGTCAACAGATCAATATCAAGGATTGAAAGCTCCCTGGATGCACCCAGTAAGACGCAAGTAACACAGCATTGCAATATATGGACTTAGATGCGCATCGCAAGATCTTCACCCGGGATGCAACGCAACTTCGCCTACAGGAGTTGAAAACCTTTTAACAAGCCATGCGCATGCTATTCAAGAAGCTCATATGGGGCAAGCTCTACCAGCCGAATTCCTCGACGCTCTAGTGGACAGCGGTTTAAAAAAAAAATTTTTTTTTTTTTTTTTTAAATTTTTTTAAATTTTTGGCGAATCACTATGGAATGGATCGAGTTTATCCACTCTGGGCTGGCCGTCTCACCTCTGCTACGAGGATTCTATCACGCCGACTTACATGAAGAGACTCCGTCGTATGTGCACAGGGCGAAGGCCAATCCACGAACAAGGATCAGAACCGATTATTCAATCTCATCTTGTGCCTTGAGGAGAAATGTGGAAGAGACTACATCTCCCTCTATGCGCTTACAGACGAGCTCGAACGTCTCATGGCATCGAAACGCAAGGCAAATATCTGGTATCTCCATTCATGGCAGCGCATATCTCACATATATCAGTCATTTATGAATGTTTGCGTTAGCTCCCATTGTTTCACCGATTTGCCAAGCGCGTCGAAGCTATCATGAAGGCAGGCGATCAAAGCCTTACTGCAGACTGGAACCGGTTTTACGCACCGTGGGATCAAGTTCGATCAAAGTCTTGCGAGAATGCAGCACTGGTGAGATTGGCGAATCCAGGCGATGGGAAATTCTATCATCCGATAACGGAGCGAAGGACGGAAGGCACAACGAACAGGATGCGGGCTGCAGAAGCAGCTCTCGACAATTTCTGCGATGCTCAAGATGAGCATGGGAATAGCGCCCTCGGGACAACGCCGAAGTCCATGTTTCGGCGTGTCATTGGCGATCGGACTCTATATCGGACGGCCCCCATGGACCAAGCCATAGAAGCGGATGATAGAGAGCCAGTCAAAGGAAGGCGAGCTTGCAAAAGATTCCGATGATCTCAGTCTAGCCACTCTTGAGCAACCGTCGTTCGATTGAGATCACGATATCGCAAAACAAATTACTGGTGCATTCAATAAGCTCTCTCTTTCCACGAAAGAGAAAATTAAAACTCGCAGTCTTACAGTCAGCATCCTCAAGTGGGTCAAGGAGAACCATTCTAGCTTGTGAATAGTGCCTCAATCCTCTCATAAAGTTAGACAAGCGCGCATACCGAGTCACCCGCATTTTGTTCCACCCACCACATTCACCGAATCAACCTGGAAAGCTGATCTGGGGTGACTTCTACATGCCATGATTCAAGCCGGCTTCTCCGCCGAGAAGCTTCAAGAATCGTCATGGCAATTCACTTCACACAATCTGGGCGCCGACCGCTCGATAAAGTTTCACGAGCCGCATCCCGGGAAAAAGTTGCCGTTCACTTGGGCTATAAGGTATGAACGGAGACTTGCGAGGGCATACGGATGGGGCGGTAAGACATTTGTGCTGGCCTGAACAGCCCTCGAGGATTCAGGTCTTGGGTGAGAGGAAAGGAAGCTGGTTGGTGACTAGGTCCTGGACGTTGGCAAGGAGTTGGAGAGGTGATCAATCAGTGTGGCGCTCTTGTACTGCATCAGTCATTATGTGCGTACATGGAGCTTAGGACGGACTTAATAAGGTAGCCACATAGGGTTTCAAAGAGTTCAATGGAAAACAACCACCACACAGCCTTGCCTAACTTATTTCCCAGGCCTTTGACCTCAGCAAGAGCCTCAAGATCAGGCTTCGTCGATTTCAGTGGTTGCCATGACGTCATCAAACCATGATTTGATGATTTGGCAAGCCTGATGCTGAACTGCATGTATCCTGTGAATTAGTGTGGAAGGTTGCACTCCAAAGTGGCCGCAAATCGTTTGTAAGGAACGGTTTTAGATGCTACCGCTTTGGGAAGGCGGAAGCACTGCGCACGGACCTTGCGCACATCACTGCCTGGCTGCAAAGCGCGAAGGTTCTTCCACTGCATGCTCAATAGCCTAGATCACATTCGGACTGACGCCGATCGTATAGTCAGAAATCATCCGAATCGTATCGGAGGATAGTTTGGATGATTTACGGCGGTAGAAAGTGAGCATCTCAATCAGACAGACGAGCTTTAGAAACCCCCAGAGCAGGTACAGATTCACTGATCTATTACATTACATTATAAACCTTGCTAATAACTTAAATCATATACGAAAAGTCCTATCCTTATTCTATTCAAGTCGCCCGAACGCCACTACCAGCCCACCATGGAGAATAGGCATGTATCTTGGGATCCTCTAGCTTTTTCCCCCGGGACTCGATCTGCCTCACTAATTGTCGACCGCAGCAGTGAAAGCTTGCATGCAAGTACATGCTTCGTGGCACCGATATATATGCTGGTTCAAGCCTTATCAGCGAACTTCGACTTCGCTCTCAGACTAGCTCCCCAGTAGATGATTGCCGCCATTCCGAGGATACCTCCAACACTAAGACCAGCGAGAAGTGTGACGCCCTTATCAACCCCAAGGTTTATGAACAATGGACGCGCGTATATAACGCTCCCTGCAGCCATGGATGAGCGCGATAAGTCGTTTCCAGCGAAGAGCGATGCGGCGTATTTAGGGTACGTCAACGGTAGCCAGACGAAGATGGCCTGGAAGATGGGCATAGTGCCCGCGGCAAAGACGGCTACCCCTATCAGTGGAACAATGAAGTGCACATCGGCTCGTGCTGTCCATGCAAATAGGAAGAGACCGACTGATAACATGACAGACCCTAGGAGACCCGACATGAGCCAGCGCTCCGGACTCTGAAGCCCATGTTTTAGGTTGCGCGGAATCATGTAAAGGTACAGGTACATGAAGTAACCGACCAGGCCGATAGAAGCTCCCACCTCACAGGCAAGAAAGGCCAATCCAGTCTGTCCCAGGTTGAAACCGTAGTATGGAGGGAAAACGAGCGGGAAGACCTCGAAGAAGGTAAAGTATATGCCGTAGAAGAGAGACGTGTATGCGTTGACGAATAGG
Organism: Pseudomonodictys pantanalensis; assembly: GCA_019022785.1. Classification (NCBI taxonomy): domain Eukaryota; kingdom Fungi; phylum Ascomycota; class Dothideomycetes; order Pleosporales; family Parabambusicolaceae; genus Pseudomonodictys; species Pseudomonodictys pantanalensis. The sequence continues at coordinate 19,673 of JAFHBV010000263.1, forward strand.
ACGGCCGGATCCTTCAAAACGATTTCAATAGGCTTGATTATCGCATCCACGAATATCCCGGATGCTGTCATATTCCGCTGATCGATCTCAGACTGACTCTGCAAGTTCGGATTCCCTGTCAGCTTCCTCAGTCTCTGTGCCCGTCGAAGTAGGATATTGGGTCCCGAAGTCTCCGGAAGCAGGATAAACATGACGATGAGCATCGGTCCGCTCAACCATACCAGCTCCCACATAGGCCAATGCCAGTTCTTAGCTTGCACAGCGAATCCAGCGATCACCGGACCTATCGCGGGACCCGCCCATGCGAAATACACCCACCAGCTCAACGGGAAGCCAACGTAGATGATCGAGTACATATCGGAGAAACTGGCGCCTGCGTTGGCAACCGCAGGGCTACCAAACAGGCCCTGAAGGAAGCGAAGTCCGATGAAGGCCCCAAACCCCTCCGTTACAGCTGTTGGAAAGGATAATGTGAAGAACAATAGTGTTCCAATGATGTAGATGGGATTGCGTCCAATAATTGGGATCTCGCTCAAGGGAGCAAAGATCAGTGGGCCTACACCATACGCAACGACGTAGATGGACAGCGGAATTGACGCCGCGGCAGGTGAGACACCAAATCGCGCCATAACGGCGTCGTGTGCTGGAGCGTATATCGAAGATCCGATATACACGACGAAGGTGTAGGTGCACAGCAACCATACAACAAATCCTCGCTTGTATCGCGACCAGTTGTATGGGTTGGCAACATCATCAGTCGTGTACCAGTCGACAAGGATAACCCCATCTTGAGTCTTTTCAGGCGCGATAGGAATCGTCTTTGTGCGCTGGATGGACAGTCGGCGTTCGGCCTCGAAGCGTTCCGAAGTCCAGGCTTGGCTGTTTGGCTGCGTTATTGTGGTTGTGCGGACTATGCTAACGGCTTCGAGGTCTTCGGTGTCGCAGTCGGATATTGCATCTGCTGAGTCTTGGATCGGAGACTCTTTCTCGGGTTGTGACGGGTTGAGGGCGTGAGTGTAAGCAGGTGGAAGAGTGAAGTCGGGATGCTCTTCTGGGTACTGGAGGTATTTGTTGTTGGTCAGGAGGCGGATGAGCTGCCCCATGGGAGCATCGCGTATTAGGTCGTACATGGTTGTCGTTGCGTGAGGATGTGTACAAGTGTCGTGGTCCGTGGTCGGAGGTGCCAGCATTCGGTGGGTGTCAAAACGAGACTTGTAAATGCTATTGTATTGATGTTTCTGGGACATGTAGACGCAGTCCTCTAGCCCTCTTATACCTGTATTTCCATCATAGGTGCCCATCTCCCTCCGCCGAATTCTTTCCTCGTCTCCCACTGCACGGTGTTCATTGCCGAGCAAAGCGAACCTAAGATACGAAGTGATTAGCAAGCGCAGATCCAATGCCGCGCACGAAATCAAGAACTCTGTATCAAGGTTATTTCGTGCCATTCTTGATGCCGAGTGCAGCGGCGCATCTAAGGCATGTGCGATTGTTGAGTAATCTATGGCTGCAGGAGGCGCTTACAGGGACGTGGCAGGGGCCGTCCGCACGCTAGTCCGCACCTGCATGACGCATCTCCTGTTGCTTGAACTTCAACTCTGCACATACCGATAAATATTTTGAGAGCATTTGTTGTTCAGCTGCTGCATAAGCACCTCAGAACTATGTCTGAGATGTCGTTTCGGTCAATGACTCACGAATCGCGATTAATCATACGGCCAAAGGTGAATCCAACGGCTATGTACCTCTATCCGATATGATTGGACTCACATAGCGGAGCCTTCGAGAAGAAAGGTCCCTAAGGCTCGAGCATTACAAAGGAGCACTCACGATGTGAAAGATCTAGGAGACCACAGAATACACCACAAATCCAGACAGCCGATTTGTTCAATGCTACCACTTGCAGGTACTCACACTTGAACACTGGAGAGTGCAAGTCCATATCATTATTGGACGACCGGCAGCAATGAATTCTTGCATCCCTTGCAGGACCAGCAAGCGAAAGTGCGACCGCGCGCAGCCGACATGTTCCACATGCGCACAGTAAGCACTCGAATCACTTTCCCAGCAGATATCCTGCGTGACTAACCCACGTCCCGCCAGCGTCGGCCGTATCTGCGTATACGAAAGCACAACCTCACAGACCGCATCAATCGAGAGCCCTGCAGACATGAGCAGTCGAGCCAACGTCTCACTTCCTTTCCGTCCACCGTCATCATTCGGCACGCAAGGCAATGCCGTGCCCCAAGTACCCACGCCTCTGGCTGAATTTGATGCTCTAAGCTGGGACTCCACACGTAAGGTGACCGTAAATACTGCAGTAACTGCCGAAGTACTGCGCCAATTTGGGGGCTTTGAAGCTGTAGCGCCCGTGGTGGCGGCATACTTTGTTAGCGTGCATGAGCTTGTGCCTATCATTCATCCAGCTCGCTTCCACGACAGGCTTCGCAACATGCCTCTGTCTCGCCCTGCGGAGTTTGCTGCGCTCTGTCTGGCTATCAAGTTAGTGCAGGAGCTGCCTGGGGAGGACGTCGAAAGCATGCAGACGAGCTTGTATATCATGCTGAAAAGCGTGATTGCCATACTTGAGGGGACGGGCTTTCATAGTCTAGAGACGGTACAGTGTATTTTGCTAGTCGCCTTTTATGAATTCGGGCATGGCTTGTTCCGGAGCGCTGCGGCCTCCATTGCGGGTGGAGCGCGCTTGGCAAGAGCCATCGGGTTGTACCGTAATGATGATGGGAGCGGAGACGCAGTATTCAGAGAGGAAAGGAGAAGGACTTTGTGGGGTCTGTTCAGCATGGACAGGTAATTGGCACTGGTCTGCTGTTGGGTAGCAATGCTGATCGTGCGGCTTCCAGGTACATCAATCTTTGCCTTTGCGATCAATTTGCCTCCACGCCAGATTTCAGGTCTCATTCTCCCATACCAATCGATGACGATGTGTGGACGCAAAGTGTACGTAATACTTCCCCGTCAACTTCTCTCATGGACACTGACAATAGGAAGAATACGATTTTCGTACCGGCTATACCTCCTTACCAGGTCTCGACTCCCTGCTCACCCGCCATTGGCAAGTTCGCCCGCGAGTGTCAAGTCGCACATATAATGGCATCTGTCGTACGCCACGTGTTTGATCCTTCAACCGACGAGACCTTCCAGGCCGAAGAGAGCGAACAGTTGGAGAAGACGCTGATGGCGTTTATGCCGCTTTTGCTCGAAGAGGAGGCGAAGTTGCAGCGGCATAGTGTGGCTCTGGCAATGTGCACTACGTATGTGTCCTCTTCATTTCCACTGTTGCAACATCTGCCCAATGCCTTCGACAATCAAAAGCAACCAGCCCCGCTTCACTCGCTGACTAGAATCTGAACAGTGCTCTCTTCGCCCTACTTTCAGCTCGTCAAACCAACGATCCGACTACGAGTCCTGCGGCACACGCGAAGATGCGCACTCTGTCTACGCAATGCATCGACTTTCGCCATCGCTTGTATCCTCGCATCGAAGACGTGGAGATTAGAAAGCTGTCGCCGCACGTACCGTACTGCCTCTGCCAGTGTGCAGTGCTGCAGCGAAGGTTCGGAACAGGAAGTGGAGCGGAAGCTGATGCGGCTCAAGAGAGATATATGTGGTTGATACGCATGTTGAAGGCGTATGGGCGGAGATGGATGGTTGCACGGCGGTACTTGGAACTTCTACAGGACGGAACCGATGAAGTTCTCATCGAATGTAGGCAGCGATGATGGCCCATAACTTTATCCTAACATTCATCAATCGTTTTCAGCTGGCCAGACGTCAATTGTACCCAGACACGGAGATGAGCTTCCTTATAGTACCTCTCAGCTGTGTAGTATTATCAACTGAATGCCCTTTCACTGCCAATGAATGCCTTTTGAACAGGTATGATCAGGGGTGGCCAGTCTCCGCTCATATTCTCCAAGATCTCCAGATTTCTCCCTGATGTGCTGTCAACGAAGACACAGGTGGCCGCCGAGGACAATAATACTTACAAGCATCAGCCCATCGAACGGTGAGATTGTGGATAACCTTTTTAATCGAGTCGAATTTCTGCTTGTAGATAGATTCGCTCTTTTGCTTCCAAAGTCGGTACTGCACGATCGCAGCTTGGAGTAACGAGTATGAGAGATACGGGGAGTATACCTCAGGCGGATAGTTTCCCTCTGTATCACCAAACGGTGCTTCTCCAAAGTGGATCGCGCGCACCGAAGTCTCTTCCATTGATTTCTCGATATCTTGTCGTTGGTGGCTAGTGAGGCCAGACTTGTTCAAAGCGGCTTCGTAGAGCATAAATAGTGCACTATCCAATCAGAACAATGCCAACGCCCCAAACAATACCGACTGAGCACTAACCTGTTACACATCCCAAACGCACCGCAATACTTGCCAATCCTGAGCTCCTCTTCCACGAGCAGAGGCACGTACGCATTCATGGCTCGGTCCACCTGAGCGGCTTCGTCGGCATTGAAGCTCAGATCGCTCGTCGGATTCAACACATGTCGTACGGTTCGGCCCACAAGGTGTGCAATCTGGCATTCTCTTGCCATTTGGCCCACAGTGATAGTAACCGGAGTCTCTAGAGAAGGCGGAGAGACAATGGCTTCATGCATATCCGTGGGCATGACGCTCTCAGACCAAGTGAGATCATCAATCGGCAATGGGTCCGTCCTATCCGGGTCGTCTGTGACGAATAGAAAATCGCCATTGTACAGACCGAGGAACCTGTCCATGCTCACAATCGCCCACCAGACCCGCTTCTGCTCTTCCAGGGCCAGGAGATCTTGATACGCAGAAACATCGCGCCATGGCTTACGATGCAAGCCAAATATACGTGCCTGTCTTGCCGCCGCTGCGACTGATGCGTATGCTTCAGCGTGGAGCCCGTGACCAATCTCATAGAATGTGATAAGTATCCTGCAATGCAAAATATCAAATGATGACTCGCCGCTCAATTCTAGAAGATTGATAAGGCTCTTGGCGATCACATACAGTTGCGTCCGCATTGTAGCGCCTTTCGCCGGCATTTGTTGGATCAAGAGCAAGCATAAGCACAAGGCCGAGAATCCGGCACGAGGGTGTGAGCCTAGCAACTGTAGGTCTGCATGAAATCTGAATCTGGATAGCGCGGGGAGTCGTTGATGAGTGCCGATGAAGAACTGATGCGACAGCGCTGCTATGGGTTCGAGCGATCCGCCAATGATGCGTAGAAGCAAATCGAGTGTTTTCTGATGCATTGTAGTATGATTGAAAGGATCGATACCAAATGGGAAGTCGAGTTGCCGGATGCTTTCGCCTGCGGAGTGGACAATTCTTGGGTCTGCTTCAGTAGCAAAACCTGTCTGCACGCCATCCTCCGTGTACATGCAAATTCTGCGCAGACTATGGCAGTCTTGAGCTACGGCCCCTCGTAAAGATGATGCCACAGCCACCTACCGGATGCAATTAGAACACGTTGGTCTTGCCCGGTCGCACTTGCGTTTTCCTTTCCTGCAGAAAACGCACGCATTCACAGCTGCAGACATTGCACCAGAAGCGACCACGGCGTCGACAGCCGGGGCCCACGAGAAGTATCGAAATAAATAATAAATCAGTTGTTCCAGGCCGACAAGAGCCGTCGGCGTGTCCGGTCGTTTGATTCAGCGAAGAGTGGATGAGGAATGGAGAGCCTCAACAAGCGCCGAGCCGGAGACATGAGGCCATCCGCACGCTAGTCCGATCCCTACCCGCACCTGCATGAACGTACCTTTGAAGCTGAGTCATGCCGCCAAATGATCCGCTATCCCCTCCTTGCGCTAGTCGAAGCTGCGTCCTCGGCCCCATGATCTCTCAATATACCATGGTTTTCACATCTGACGAAACAGCCAGTAATGTGACTAGCTGTAAAAGGCCCTCCTAATTAGATATCTCAGACGGTCAAGAGGCATCTAGGCTACAATAGTACCCGATCCGTTCCATTAGTCGTGGGAATATGCAATACTGGGAGTCGACCCCTGCTTCGTCCGTAATCAGAGCAGCATCAATCATCCTCACCGCATTACGACGCCTTTCCAGAACTTATCGCGTCTGGATATCGCCCCCTCTCTCTTCAGATACAAAAGAGCCCCGATACCTTCAACATGTTCTTCTCCAGCTTCCAGCAAATGTTCACTCTCGCTGAGGTTATTCTGAAGTCACCGTAGCTTTCCTCTGGCTCTCCGACATGGTCATGAAACCCGGCGATGCTCTTCTTGAAGGTCTTCTTTGTGTGCTTGCCATCGAGCCCAAGGATCATTTTAAATACCGCTTCGTGCTGGACGATTGCTTGATATGAAAAGCGTGTTGTTCCATCTTTGCAGGACGGGTCCACTGACCATCCTGGTTAGGTTAGTGATAACGGATCTCGCGCGTAGAGTTAGTAGTACCCGCCTTCATTTGCCTCTGGATTCCTTGAAGGATCGTCTGCCTTGCCTTCTTTGCTTTGTCTGCAATCTCATTCGTGAGCGCCTTTGGGCTCTGAAGTGTTTGCGAGTTGCGCTTGTAACCGCAATGCGTGCTCTATGAGCTCGTTTCCTGGAGAAATACTCGAATTCTTCTCGGGTGTAGGGTTCTATTTTCTTGACGCGCTTAGAAGCATTTTGATTAAACCATCCGACTTCTTTTTTGCGAAAGATAGGGTACAGTAGCTTTGAGAACGACAGCCAGTCTTATGAGGGAGCAACCTCTCGACGGCGAGGGTACACGACGCACAACCCAGAATATCTGACGAATTAGAGCACGCCTTTCACCCTTAGTAAGCGAACTTCATAATGGACTCCCTCGGGACCACTCTGGGGCAACTCTCTTAGTTCGTACACGCAGACACAGATCAAGCAAAGCATAGTTTGCACCCTAACATGAACATTCGTTGCAGATTCCTTTGAATCCGCCGGCCTTGCAATTGAGCGATTTGAGCAGAGACTGTCAACATTACCGAAGGTGTCACAGGCCGATCTAGGGCAACCTATTCCCCGTTGCAGGGTGCCAATCTGGCACCACATAAGCATGGCCTGATTCACGGGTGTCAGTTGTGAAAGCGCCTCGATTGGCTATATAAAGTCCTGCGCCTTCACTTGAGCCCCGCAGCCCAAAACAGCATGGACGCCCGACCATCGAGCAGCGACTACCTTAAGGTACACGTCAATCAAGCCGCATTCGCGAGATGGATGAGCCCCGAATGCTCATTCAGCCCGCCCGCAAGCGCGTGAGTCTATCCTCCAGTCCAAGCCCCGAGGCGAAGAAGGCTAAAATCGAACCCGAAAGACTCGAAGAAGCAAACATGTCTCTAAAGTCAAGTGAGAATCCTTCACAGCAGAGGCCGTTCAACTTACTGCAGCTGCTGCGCGAGTTACAAGACATCGCATCCGATTTCTGCGAACTAACCCCTCGAACGTACTCGATTCCCTACATGCTGAACCCTTGTCGATGAGGGTAACCCCACAGAGCTGTAGGGTTTATGACCCTGACCTTCCGGTTCACACGCATTTGTCAGATGTTAGGCTTTAACACATAATTCCTCCTCTTGGTCATACTTACCGGCAGATGTACGGAGAGTCTATCGAAGCTACGTTCCGTCGTTCTGCTTCCGTGATCGCACCCGGGATCGCCGCACAAGAAAGGATGATCCAGATGCTCAATTACACCGGCTCCAACAGGATATCAGCCACCGAAACATTGAGAACGCAGCTGAATGTCGACCTGGGTGATTATGGTCGGCTCTGCATGCAATCCGATGCACACATGAAGCTGCCTCTCCGCTGCCCAAACGTCAATTGCGTCGATCCATAGTGTATCGAAACGGCGATCCGTGTCATCTGGAATATACTGTCTTAACTTCAAGAAAACAGGGGTTGAGAGGATTCCGAAACAATATGCAACCTGGAGATACGCTCGGCCAGCCTCATCAACATCAGCATGCCACATTCGCGTTTTTGGCCCAAGTGAGAGGCTCTGATTGCCGATGGGCTTGCAGCGAATGGAATTATTATCCCGTCCGTACAACGCAGCTTGACTGGTGGAATCCCTGTAGCGGAATACCAAGCGAACTTGTGGCTGCACAAGGCGTAGAGACTAGAAGCCAATCATAGAAAGACGGTAGAAGAAACTCGGCGGCGTCGGGGTTAGTCGACGTATGGAGTCTTGACGGTTACGCTCAAGCGGCGTTTTTTATTATAAAAGGCCCTCCTCTACCTACACTTGGCCCTCGCCAACCCGAAACTAGAGTAACATCAACAACCGACGATCAGCGGCAGACTACCGATAGCAACGCTAGATCAGTGTCGCCATCGCGATTTCCAGCGAACGGTAAACGACTTATCCGGAGGGTAAACCACGTCAAACTGCCAGTCCAAGCAGGCGACAACCAAGGGGCGCATCTCCAACCCCTGCGTCGAGCCTACAGCCCAAAGGCGGTTACCAAATACCAGAACTAGAGTAGGAGGATCAACTTTGTCTCTAAACTACTAAAGAGGGTGCCTCACCCCGGACGAAAGAAGCCATTCGAGTTCCTCCATCTACCTCGCGAGTTACGAGACCAGGTCTACGACTACTACATACCGATCCCTCCTGTCCTAATGCAAGGTGAGGCGAAGAACAGCTATGTCTTCTGGCACGAGCGAGGAACTATATCTCTACGGTCTGAAGCGTTGACAGCCACTGCAACCCCTCAGGCTTCTGAAGTCTACCACCTGAAGTTCAACAGACGCAACGGGAGCAGGCCAAGGGCGCTCCGAACCAGCGTGTACCTCCTACTCTGGGCGGTGCTTGTTGTTAAATGTATGAAGAAGTTCTTCAATGCGTTTTCCGTCGTTCGGCCTCGATCGTTGTATCAGGCATTGCTGCACAGCAACAGATAACCAGAATGCTCGAGCACTTCGGATCCAACGGACCGGCTGTCCCTAACAGCGTCGCGCCACATTTCACGCATGATACAGGTTACATGCACCTCTCGTACGTATAATGTGTTTGTTCGTGCCATATTGCGGGTGACTCAAGCACTAACACAGTAAAGAACACAGTAAGCTGCAATACCTTGCAGTACACAAAATATATGCACCTCTTATAAGGTTCCCCAAGGCCAATGAGGCTGCCATGCAGAACTTACAATCCACACGCACAACCACACGACTTGATCTCCCCCCAGCTTAGTCGATCTGGCTCTTCCTTCACAGAAAACTCCAGTCGGTATCGAACTATACTGTCTTAAACCTAGCAACATGGGCTACGCTCGACTTCCGACGCTACCCCCGTCCGCCAGGTCACCCTCTTGAACTTCCTCGAACTTCCTCTCGAACTCCGAGACATGATCTATAAACAGTACTTTAACTTCAAATCGCACAGTATCTGGCTGGATGGACGCTGATCTAACTTGATACCTCCTGTCAACGACTCCACGAGACTGAGGATGGGTTCGATCTCAACAATAACTGTATGCATAATATATTCCAGCATCAAGGCCAGCACATGCGCGTCTACCGTCAAAGTCGCATACATGGCTGGCAGAGCCGGCCTTGAGAAGCAGCTCGAACGTTACCCTACCGCGAAGGCGCTTAAGCCAGCGCGATGTGTCGAAATCTTCCAGCCCTTCAAAGGAACCATCGATGCTTTAGGTGGTTTCTCTCCTAACAATGATCTCTCCAAAACTATTTGTTTCATCGCAAAATGATCCTATCTAGCGCGACTGATCCCGATCGAGGATTTCCGGCGTGCGTGCAGGGAGAAAACCGTCCGCAAGGCCCACCGTTTGACGCAGATTGAGTTGCAACGCTGTCCATACATCCCGGGCCGTGTTACAAACAAGCTTGATCTTGCGCACTGGAGGCAGTATAGGGATCTGAGTTGAAGAATATTGGGCTAAAGCGGTGCATCGGTCTATGCGCCGTCACGATGTGGAGTTGGAATAAGGAGTGGGTACAAGTCAGGGGAATGTCTGAATTGGTAGGAGCTGTATGGCGCTTTTTTGTCTATGTTAGGATGAGTTTTTGGTGGGCTTGACACTGAAGTTGTAACTTTTGGTACATCATGCATTTCCGTACCATACGATATGCTCGCGAACAGGGGGATGTATATTAGACAAGCATACTTTATAAGAGCTGGATTTGAAGCTCAACTACACTATATGGAAATTTCCTATGCCCTAGAGTACCTTAGGTGACGGCGTCGTCTGTCAGTGTTTTTCACCTGAAGCCCTAAAGCCCTCCTGGTGCTAACTTGGTCCCTACGTTGATGCTAAGGTTTGCAGAGGCATTCCTACTCATTAGGCTCTCCCACGCTATCAAGCTTTAGCTAATGCAGTGTGAAATGCTTCGGAAGCGTCAGAGAGTAACTTGGAATCCTCGAAGGTCGGCGATCCTCACCTCGCGCCCACACTCGGCATCATATTGGTCGCTCCTGCAGTTCTTTACCTCTTCTCGGTCGCGAACAAATATTTTTGTCGCTATATCCGTGGCGTTTTCAATTTGCCGAGTCCTTCCACCGCACGACCACCGGGATCATGGCCACAGCGAAGGACTTCATCGACATCTGTCGTTCACGCCTGGTCAACGGCAGAAACCAAAGCTTTGCAAGCTTCCTCGATCTGCTGCGCGAGCTTCAATATTTGGTGTATGAAGGCGTTGATAAGTACAGTATCCGGTAGAGCGGGGAGAAATGGAAGCAAATAGTTGCCTCTCCGATAAGGCAGCCTTGGGAAGAGAGTGCCAATCTCTAGCACTGCGACTTCCGCTATCCCGGATTCGACTCATCGGCGGACCTAGCTAGAATCGTCCGGCCATCCCTCTCAAGATTGCTCATACCAAACGACAACTTAGAGAAGAGTTCCTGGAAACCGCACTTCGCGGTGCACCCTGTGGCAGCGTCCATAACCGGGACAGAGATGGGTGGCTTGAGACGTCGGGGACTCAATACTATGGACATACTCTCTAGGTAGTCCCTAGGCAATTTATCCTCTTTTTATCTAAGTATTGTCTAAGTATACTTCGTAAATTTATCTTCTTTTATCTAAGGACTTCTTAGGAGTCAAAATACCTCTCCAAGCAAAAACTTAGGGAGCCCCTAAGGGTACCTAGGGAATACCTAGGAACTAGGTCTCTAGTGGTGGTATATCTAGATTCTGTTCCCACTACGAAACCCTTCAATCTGGTGCGTTGCCTCGAGCGGCACGGGGCCTTGGCCAAGGTCATTGTTCAGCGTCATCGCCTTGATCTCGACTAAGAAACGCATGAAAACCTTTGTGAGGCAATGAATTCCATTGAGTGCTGTCCGAACCTGAGGCGTCTGAGATTCATTGAGTTCTTTCTAAAGCCAATGAGATGAGCTCCTACTTCGGAAACTATCCCAGGTAAATACCACCAAGATTGGATCGCTGGAACCCTGGATGATCTTATGCGACGGCTATTGTCTGCATGCATTGACCTCAGAAAGGTCAACTTGATCTTTGTTGATAAATTTGATCAGGATGAAAACTTTGTAAAGATGGTGGTGAGTGCGTGTTTTGAGGCATGATTTCTAAACGTGGCGATTTGAATTGAGGCAGGATGATATTACCTTAGCTATGAATGTGAAGAACGGATAGAGAAGCTTGGGTGATGACTGTGGAACCGGGAACGTCATGGAAAGAGGCTAAAAGTGTTGCAGTCATACCCTGTCCTCCTTTATTGTGTATCTGCTTTGGACCAAATCTTGGAGTTGAATACAATGAAGTGCGTGCCTGCTTTCTCGCAGGCAACATATCTGCTCCCAAATACCTGATCTATCCTGTATTTGTCTATATCCCAAGGCTACTAAATACATTCCAAAAAGGAAGGTTGGAAGTAGACATTCAACTGAACCTTCTGGATTCTTGAATGACGTGGTTGCATCTTTCAGCCCGTCACTTTATCCATACAGAGTCACTGCCTGCCTTGTAGAAGGTAAAAGACCCAGGGAGTTCTTTTCAGTGCCTGCGTTTTCGGAAATGCTCTGCTGTATCTATAAGGGTTAATGCCTATCGTAAGAAAAAGTTCCCCACCACTTCGACAATTACCTACTCCTAGCCCTGACACACTGATCCCCGCGCTCGACAATGTTCCAGAATCTCGAAACCTGTCTCTCTCTGGCTAGGATCGCATCATATTCCGAGAGAGTCAGTTCGCGTCAAGCTAATCGGACAAAAGACTCGTTTGTCTACAAGTTCCATAGAGCCTCCAGTCAACAACATCTTGTTCCTTGAAACAGCAGAGATGGAGGCCCCGGCGGAAAGTCACATAGACATTACCAATGCACAGCAACCGAACGTCTCTTCGAATTACACGACCTGGCTCCGCACAGCTTCATTCCCGCGCTTTGTACAGTTGCCGCGCGAGATCCGTGAGCTCATGTACGAGTTCTACATCTCCATTCCTGAATAGTGTGGTTTATGCTGGGGATACAGAACGAAGAAGACGCTTGCAGCACTAGAATCATTACCTGAGGACACCACTTGGGAGTTCCAAGAAATACCACGAATTGTCGGCTCCAACCTGGCGCCCACCCTAAGTCATACATCCCAACAGCTTCGCACGGAGCTTTTCAAAGTCGTCTTTCGCCGCGCAAAGCGCATTCATATCAGGTGTTTAGGCCTTGTAGATTCTTTTAGAACTCTACATACGACATACTCCAGCACGAAGCTGTTAGAGCTGCTGCGAACTATTGAATTGCGCGACGGTCTCTGGTTGGTACGGGAATTGCGATATTGCAGCCATTGGGGCGACATCGAATCGATGCGTCAAGTCGATTTTTGAACAGCCAAGTTGGCCTTCAGCATTACTTGCGCAGCTCCGTCATCAACACGCGAGCCTTCTGCAACGATATCGAGCTCCTGTGATGATCCGCATCTCTCTAGCGGTGCTATATAGTAAGTCTTCAAGGCATGTCTTTGTCGCTGTGCCCGACGGAAACCGAGATAGTAATCATTCAAGGAGTTGTACCGGACCTTTTGAGGCAAAGTCACCTTCGTTAGGATCGGTAGCTTCGACAGGAAAGCTATGGCGCTCGTCACTATTCTTGAATCAAAGTTCAGAAATGGTGAGCAGTGGCAGTAGCGGTGGCGGCTTGAGTCGTTCGGGCTGGATGGTATCGTCTGGCTACCACATGGTGGATGAAGGCAGGGGGCGTTCAGTGTCGCCGGTACTCAACAGATCGGGAGAGCGATAGTTGAATTAACGAGAGAGCCAATAAAAATTCAATTAGGCGTCAAATAACAACTCCCACGTCCCACATGTCCGTGCATGTAAAGCGGAAGGATTTTGTCATTGTAAGCTACCCCAAATTGATGACGGCATAACAGGCTCTCAAGCCGCCACCAACACCCGTGCGATGATGCTTTCTCTTTCAATATTGTCGATGTTCGCAACTATACATAACCCTTGCATTCCTGTGTGAAAATCGTGGTGTCTCAGCATAGAAGCGTGCAGGTAGCAACGTGGCGGAGAACAAAAGCGGCTTGCTTACATAATAGTTCAGAACAAATCATAACGAAAGGATTTACGAATTGTGGGGCCTGACTTTTCATCTCACTCCACAGCGTTTTGCCCAATCCTGTTTACATACTTTCTGAGATCATGACGGTAGAGGAGCCAAGACAATCTAGATCTGGGGATAGTTTTAATTAACACCCAAATTACTTATCAAACGTAATGGGGCTAGTGGTTTAGTGGTCAGGAACTGAAAAGGGTGGGATAGGATTCAAAATTGAGTATATGATTTTTTGAAACAGATTCTCTTTCAAGAAACTGTCAAAGGGCTTGTGGTTTAGTGGTATAATTTTCCCTTAGCATTATGTGATTACATCATGCGCCTCAGTATGGGAAAGGTCCTGGGTTCGATTCCCAGCAAGTCCATTGTTTTTGATTGATTTTTTGCGCGTTCCGACCCCCTTTGTCTAGTCTGGGTAGATAGACTTCGGTTAAAAACGAGGTCGCGGGCTTTTTGCAGATACGTTTATATGGTAGACGCTGGAGGTCATTAACAAACATCTGTCACAAATCAGCTAGAAGTGCGCTGAGCCATGAGAAAGGGCATGGGTACCGGGGTTGAAATGAAATTTTACTCTGCTTCTAGATAAATATACTAGGTTCCTTTTGTACGCAGCCCTGCCAGCCTTGACAAGTGAGACATTCATCAGAGCGGGTTGCACAGAATCCTACTTTAGCGCCATCCATGGGGGGCAATATTTCAGTATTGGGAAGCATTCAATATATTGGTAACACTGTTTGCGTGAAGCCTGGGCATTATGCTTCGGTTTCGGTTTCTGGCTACTAGCATGGTATGGGAACATAGCAAGCTTAGAGCCTATTCTCCTGGCTCTTGGTATTGATCAGTAGTGGCCAGAAACGCATTGCTACATCAGACACCGCAGCAAAGAGTAGGTAAGCGGAAAACCGCATATCCCAACCATCAACAAACATGGCATTGTATGATCGGGATTCGAAAAAGTGAGGCACCACCATGCCGCAAACACTAGATCGCAACAGGATGAGCAGCTAGCTGAGCCGCACGAGTCAGACAAGTGACATCATACTGACCAACGGGCCGCAAGACACAGAAACCCCAGCCAGTCTTCTTCCAAGGCCCTTTCTCCCAGGGCGCCGCGCCCCATGCTGCGCCATGGGCCTTTGCTTACCCGGTGTGTCACAGTTTCACAAAACGGCAAAGCATACGTAGACAGCACTTTATTGTCCGCGGATGGTACAGCCCAGGCCAGGGAGAAATATCACGGGTTAGGAAGAGAGAACTGGAGGACGAATAAGATATGGATACAGGAATGTGGTGCAAAGTTCTTGGTCACACTGCGCATAGTGCACGACAAATCTAGGTAGGCGGGACCCTAGGCACGTATCTTTAGGGCATTGAGGAAAATATGTGGGGTGGGATATCCATAGCAGTCTACGCGAGCCCTTGATGCGCCGAAACTGCCCATGCTATGAGGAGATACACAGATAAAAGAGAGCCCATATGTACGCCTATTCTTACGCACAATGCCCACGCATCTGGTACACACGACCTGTCGCCTATGACGGGTTGATTGTACCAGGCTCCTTGACGAGCCCCGGGACAGCTCCGTCTGCGGCGCTGTCCTTCTTGCTTAAAATGGGTTTAGCGGTCGTTGCGGTGTCGGATTCCTTGTCGATGGTGGGGACCGTGGTGCTGGGCGCGTCCTCCTGGTCGTCGACTGGTAGGGTCACGGTGGCTGGGCGAGGAGCGACGGAGGCGATGGGACTGCTCTTGGTATCCATGAGAGAGCTTCGACGCATGAACTTGACTTTTCGGTCGGCCTGTTCTGATATCCGAGTGAGCTCCTGAACGAAAGACTGACCCCACCAAGCACTGAGCATGTTAGCATTGACCTTGACAGTGAATACCCCCTGGTCTGCCTTACCTCGTGTATTTCCTAATGTATTTGGAGAGTTTCTGATAGTTGATGTTGCGCTGCTCGTCGCCCATAGTCACCGCGTCGTGAATAGCATCTGCCAACTCTTCCGTATTCCACGGATTAACCACCAAGCTGCCGTTCAAGCTTTGCGCAGCACCGGTGAACTCGGACAAGATCATCACGCCGTGGCGGTTTTCTTGCGTTGCGATGTACTCGTAGGACACCAGATTCATGCCATCTCGCGTTGATGAGACCAGGCAGACGTCGGAGACGGAGTATAGCGCGATCAGCTCATCGAATGAGACCGACTTGTGCATAAAGTGGATAGGCATGAACTCGATCGTGCCGAATTTTCCGTTGATCCTCCCAACAAGCTCGTTCACGACTGCGCGCAAGTTCTGGTACTCTTCAACGTCCTGACGACTGGGAACAGCGACTTGGACGAGAACCACCTTGCCGATCCATTCGGGGTGCTCCGTTAGGAACACTTCCAGAGCATGGAGCTTCTGCGGTACTCCCTTGATGTAGTCCAGGCGGTCCACGCCGACAATCAGCTTCACTCCTTGAAACTTCTTCTCCAGTGTCGCGATCCGTTCCTGCACTTTGGGTTTCTTAAGACCTTCGTCGAACTTTTCGGGGTCGATGCCGATAGGGAAGGCGCCAACAGTGATCACCTTGCCTTGGAATTCGACGCCATTGGGTGTTGTTGCAAGACCACTGCTAGTGTGTTAGTACAGGAATAGTATAGGGCGTCGGTGGAGAGACCTACAGGATACGAGAGCAGCTGCTGAGGAAGTGCCGCGCGTAGTCGTATGTGTGGAAGCCGATTAGATCGCAGTGGAGGACGCCGAGCAAGATCTCGTTCCGGACTGGTAGGATTCGGTAGATCTCTGAGCTGGGAAACGGTGTATGAAGGAAGAAGCCGAGCTTCACGTTTTTCTTGGTGTTGCCAATCTCTTCTCGCAGCATGGCCGGGAGCAGCATGAGGTGGTAGTCGTGCACCCACACCATATCGTTATCCTGCACATCTGCTGCGACGGCCTTTGCAAACAGGCGATTCGCCTCAGTGTATGCATTCCATGCGGACTCGTCGAAGGTGATCTCGCCGGGGTGATAGTGGAACAGAGGCCAGAGGATGGAATCTGATGGTCAGCGCGAAGGCTCTGTGTCAGCCGAGGCCGGTTGCTTACTTGAAAAGCCATTGTAGTGCCTATCCGCGAGCTCGTCGTCAAGCATGATTGGGATTGCGTTGTACTGCTCCTTCAATTGCTCCTTGAGTGTGGGGACCTCGTCCTCGGGCACCTCCAAGCCGGGCCAGCCATACCACTGGAAGGTCGTCGACTTGGAGAGGCCGCTCAGACCGCTGACGAGCCCCCCGGAGGACATGGAGAAGTCATATTTGCCCTCCTCGGACCGTTTGATGGTAATGGGCAGGCGATTCGAGACGAGCAGCAGACGGCCGTCCGTTGTCGTACGCCGTACCAGTTTCGTTGGGGCTGGCATTGCGTTGAAGCTCCTCGGAGGAGAGGAGAGGAGTCGGTTCGAATACTCGAGTCGGAGGTGTGAAAGGTCTGGTGATGGGGGTCGCGCGTTAATAAAAAGGCTTGTTGAAGGGTTGACAGGTTTAGCGAATGGTTGCGAGCTGGTCGGCCGCGTCTCCTTGGTAATAATGGCGAGACAGGCAAAGGGCGCTGCAAGAAGTCTTTTTGGGCGTGCTCGGGCTTGCTCGGGCAGGGTGTGACGACAGTATGATTTTCTGGCAACAGGCCCACTGGGATGCAGCAAGCGGCTTCTCGTAGATTCGGTGATGTCGTCTATGGCGGGGGCAGGGATGGGTTATATCTGCTGCTGGCGACGCAGGGCCGTAAATGTAGGCAAGTATAACAAGGAGAAGCCGGTTGGGCGGAGGTGCATGCAGGTGCAAGGCACTCTGTAGGGAGCGGGTGGGAGATGAGGTAGTGGCCGTGTTGTTGCTGGCGAGCTGGCCGAAACATTGCACCCACCGTGACGGTGGCCGCGAAATAACTGTGACGTCGGTCAGCCCAGGCTGGGTGGGGAAGCACCCGCCAGCCCGTGCGCCGCAACGCGTGAAAGAAATGCAGGAAATGTGGCCTGACGGGCTTCGAGAAGGATGCGGTAGGCCTGGAGCGCGTCTGCGGCTGATTTTCCTGCCCGAAGCCCTGCTGTTGTTCTCCCACGGCGGCCGGATGCCCGCATTGCTGCTCTCCGGCGCCTGCAATTGGGTCCTGCATCGTCACTGCACGCAAAGTCGCCTAGCTCTGCGGCTAAACTTGCTCGAGCCCGGCGTCCAGAGCTCACCTCACTCGACGCGCTCGTAGGGCTGGCAGTGAATGTTCGCAGCCGGTCGAACGCGCCCTAGACGCCAATTCACTGTTTACCACACCGTATAGAAAAAATTTGCACTGCAATCTGTTCGGAATTGGCAGTGGCGAACGACCTGCCCGCGTCTCAACAACCAACACTACGCGCACCATGTCCGACTCGGAAGCCGCCGCACGCATCCCGTCTGAAGCTACCATCTCGCGCGCACTTCGCGATGTTGTGCTCTCGATACATAAGTCGGGCAACACAGACGACTTGACGGTGAAGCGGGTCAGGACGAAGGCCGAGGTGAAGCTTGGCCTGCCAGCCGGTTTCCTCAAGTCGGACTCAATCTGGAAGCAAAAGTCCAACGATGTCATACTCGACGCCGTGGTAAGTGACCTCGCACCCACACGCTATCTTCTGTACTAAAGGCACATAGGAGCAATATTACAGCGACGACGATGCTCCAGCTCCCAAGCCCGCAACCCCTCAGAAAGTCGCGAAACCGAAGGCTGCCCCCAAGAAAGCTGCGAAGCCAAAGGCAGACAGCTCCCGCGGTACCAAGAGGAAGGCAGCACAGTCGGTTAAGAAGGCTAAGAAGCGAAGGAAGACGGACACTTCGGACGAAGAGTCGGACGCGCTTTCGGACGCGTCGTCAGACCCTCCAGTAGAGGAAGACGAGCCTTCTGAGGTTTCTGAGGCCGAGAGAAAACACCGAAAGAAGCTTGTGCAGCGGAAGAAGAAGGTTGTTGCCGACGATACCGATGGAGAGGACGGAGGACAACTGGTGAAACCTCAGGCGAAGGTACAGTCAGACGACGAAGGGGAGGAGGATGATGGTCTATCTCTGGTCCCTACAATTCCCACTGCACAAGGCGACGTGTCCGAAAGCGAGCTCTCGAGCCTGATAGACGAATCCCCAAAGAAAAAGCGACAGAAGAGGTCTCCGCCCGCCAAAAGCGCAAAAGGTGCCAAGTCGAAGTCCAAGGCCGCATCGAAAGCAAAAGCACCGGAAGCACCGAAAGCAGAAGACGATGCCGATCACGCGGAGATCAAGAAGCTGCAGAGCTGGCTTGTGAAATGCGGTATCCGGAAAGTGTGGGGCAAGGAGCTAGCAAATTGTGACACCTCCAAGGATAAGATCCGCCACCTGAAAGCGATGCTCAAAGATGCCGGAATGGAGGGCAAGTTCTCTGTTGAGAAAGCCGCGAGGATCAAAGAGAAGCGCGAGTTTGCCAAGGACCTCGAAGCTATCCAAGAAGGGGCGATGCACTGGGGACAGGCGGAGGAGACGACTGCCACTGGGCGTCCTCGGCGTCGAGCAGCCGCCGCTCCGGCTCCCAGGGTCGTCCAAAAGATAGATAGTGACGACGAAGATGAAGCGGAGCAAGATGCAGGAGACCCTTCGGATGACGACGATGACGACGCAAAGCCAGAGACGGAGGAGGACAATGACAACGAGAGCGACAGCAGTGTGCACGACGACGATTC
This sequence comes from Pseudomonodictys pantanalensis, assembly GCA_019022785.1. NCBI lineage: Eukaryota > Fungi > Ascomycota > Dothideomycetes > Pleosporales > Parabambusicolaceae > Pseudomonodictys > Pseudomonodictys pantanalensis. Next base: position 38,907 of record JAFHBV010000263.1, read on the forward strand.
AGATTGATGTAGAATATCCATCGGTTGTGTACGAAGTGACAAGCTGTGTTGGCGGGACATGTCTTGATACGATAGTAATGGATGCCCATATTTCATGACATTCAAATTGGTCCCTTTCCTTTCTCCTCACTACAAGCGCCTCTTCAAGCCGCACATTACATCGAGTTTCGCTCGCCAGTCCCGTAGTCGTAAGGGTACCGTACAGAACTCAGCAGTGAGGCATGGAGGCGACGGAGTCTCCAATGCAGATCGAAGCTAGGATACCTTCTCTTGACGCAACTTGACCGCTCCAATTCAGAACGACGCCTCGCAATTCGCGCCTGATGGGTAACCAGTGCGAGGGATGATGTACTGTCCTCAAGCTTTCTTCAAGGCATGCCAGCTTTTCCTGCAGCCATTCGCTGAGCCACCAGGCTGAATACCGCCACCGAAGACATGAAGATTGTCAGATTGTAGAACTAGAAGATGTTGGGTCAGCCAGGTATCACTGAGACGAGACAAATCCACACATACTGCGTTTCTTGAGTATGCACTTTCCTCGGCTTCAGTGCGGGCTTCGACAAACAGTCGTCTCAAATTCGGTAGATTGGACGGCTAGCCAGTTATCAATGAATGCCCTATGCAGTGTTGTTATTCTTACTCACCATGTTGTAACCTCTCGACCGATTGACTGGTGTGATTGAAGCCCGTGGCAACGACACTGTTTAGGGTTGATGCATGTACAAGTGCACGGGCCACGCGACCCTCATTGCTTCCACCAGGCGTCGCGAAATTGAGCTACGATATTTCACGCCCGACCACGCAAGCTGACCCGCCACCGCGACTCGATCTTCACTTACGGGGAGCATACGGATTTCTTTAACCATCCGACGCTGGGCGCTCGCTCTCCACACAAATCCAGCAGTCCATTCGAACATCCGGCGCATGAGGGGTCCAGCCGACGTGGTTAGCCCCTCCTTCGAAGCGTAGAGATGGCGGTCAATAGGATAAGAGGCGCCTTCGCGGTGCCGAGAAAGGGAGAGACTTTTGAGCTGAGGGCGGGTCTGGTGTACGAAACTCCCTCGAGGCTGCTCAGGATAGTGACTGACTAGGTAGACAGGTCGCAATATGCTTACGAACGGTTCGCCATCCTGAACCCCCTGCGTGGCCCTCCACTGATCTCTGTGCAGGAAAGAAGCGATTCAGAAGACTATCATGTCCATGACGCTGGGCAAAGATGTCTCTGCGCTCTTCCCCGATGTGCTCAAGAACATCGCGACAGCGGACCTCGACCAAAAGAAGCTCGTGTACCTGTACCTCATGTATGTTCCTTGAAGAGATGCCAGCGGTTCAGCGCTGACACACTGCACCAGGAACTATGCCAAATCACATCCAGACCTCTGCATTCTCGCCGTAAATACCTTTGTACAAGACTCGGAAGATCCGAACCCTCTAATACGCGCGCTCGCCATACGGACAATGGGATGCATTCGCGTAGACAAGATGGTGGACTACATGGAAGAGCCGCTGCGGAAGACCCTACGAGACGAATCGCCGTACGTTCGAAAGACGGCAGCTCTGTGCGTCGCAAAGCTCTTCGACCTGAACCCTTCCATGTGCATAGAAAACGGCTTCATCGAACAACTGCAAGAAATGGTCGGTGACCCAAATCCCATGGTGGTTGCAAATTCGGTGACCGCATTGGTGGAAATCAACGAGACCAGCCCAGAGACAAAGGCTTTCGCGATAACGCCCACAACGCTGAAGAAGATGTTGATGGCGCTCAATGAATGCACGGAATGGGGCAGAGTCACGATCCTCACCACATTAGCGGACTACAAGGCGCAAGATGTGAAGGAGGCGGAACACATTTGTGAACGGGTTTCTCCGCAGTTTCAGCATGTGAACCCCAGCGTGGTCCTGGCCGCGGTTAAGACGGTCTTTCTGCACATGAGGCACATTGGGCCTGAACTCATGAAGTCATACACGAAGAAGATGGCCCCTCCACTCGGTGTGTTGCATGGATGGAAACTGATTTATCCTCGCTGACCTTGTCTAGTCACACTGATTTCATCCGCCCCCGAGGTCCAATACGTCGCATTACGGAATATTGACCTTCTTCTGCAGAAGACTCCCGACATTCTGAGCAAAGAGATGCGCGTCTTCTTCTGTAAATACAACGACCCACCTTACCTGAAACTGCAGAAACTCGAGATCATGGTGCGGATAGCCAACGATAAGAACGTGGACCAACTACTGGCCGAACTCAAAGAGTACGCCATGGAGGTGGATATGGACTTCGTGCGGCGTGCCGTGAAAGCTATCGGCCAAGTAGCTATCAAGATCGAGAGCGCAAGCGAAAAGTGTGTTAACACCCTCCTGGATCTCATCAACACTAAAGTCAACTACGTCGTCCAAGAAGCAATCGTTGTTATAAAGGACATCTTTCGGAGATACCCCGGCTACGAGGGGATAATACCGACGCTCTGCCAATGTATCGACGATCTGGACGAACCGAATGCCCGAGCGTCCCTCATCTGGATCGTCGGGGAATACGCGGAGAAGATCAGCAATGCTGGGGAAATTTTAAGTGGATTCGTCGACACATTCGCCGAAGAATTCGCTCAGGTCCAGCTCCAGATCCTCACGGGCGTCGTCAAGCTCTTCCTGAAGAAGCCTGATCAATCGCAAGGCCTGGTGCAGAAGGTTCTGCAAGCCGCAACCGCGGAGAATGACAATCCCGACATCCGTGATCGGGCTTACGTCTACTGGCGATTGCTTTCGAGTGATCCGCAGATTGCCAAGGTCAGTAGTCAGTATTCGGAGGTCCTAGAGCGGTTGCACTGACATTCTGCAGCAAATCGTGCTATCTGAGAAGCAGCCAATCACCTCTACGATCCAATCGCTTCCTCCACAGCTGTTGGAGCAACTTCTCACCGAGTTATCCACCCTCGCATCAGTCTACCACAAGCCACCGGAGGCGTTCCTTGGCCAAGGGCGGTTTGGTGCAGAAGCCATGCAAAGAGCTGCTATCGAGTAAGTTGCTTGCATGATATGCATATCTTCATACTAACCCAAATCTAGGGAACAGCAGCAGGAGGCTAGGGAAAATCCGATCGCTGCAGCTGCCGCGGCCGCGGCGGCAGCGGGAGGACAGTCTGCGCCACAGTCCAACGTGGAAAATCTACTGGACATCGACTTCGACGGCTCAGCACCCGCTTCACTGCAAAAGCAACCTAGTACAGGAGAGTCCGGTCTGGAAGGGCTTTCGGGCACTCCTCAGCGCGTTGCATCGCCCGCTGCAGGAAACGCCTCAGCCACATCAAACATGGACGATTTACTTGGCCTATTCGGGGACGGAGGCGGCGGAGGGCCATCAAACGCTCCTATGACCAACGACGACATTATGAACGGATTTGCTGGCATGAATTTCTCTGGCAACAGTCAGCCTCCACCGCCCACACAGCAGCTAAGTGGTCAGGCCGCTCCGAAGAGCAACCAGGAGCTTCTGGATCTGTTTTGAGCTGGCGTTGGGAAGGCATATTCCTTAGTATCGCGATTAACGAAAAGCCGCCGAAAAGCGGGGAGCAAAGAGCATTTGATGGCGCAAGGGACCTGTATGAAGCGACATGTAGAATGGGACATTGTTATTTGTTCATACATTTTATCCACACTTGCAAAACATATGACTGCATAAACGACGCCACACGTGTTAGATGCCCAGGTGCAGGTAATGTCACGTGAAAGCTCGCTCGCGCCACCTGTGGCATCCTTAGTGGCTTGGCAGACGCAACACATCTCCTCCCACTAGTTTGTTGGTGAGTTCCCCATGACAATCTGCTGCCTTGCGGGCTTTCACTCAGATGGAACGCGTGCGCCGCGAAGCTTAAATAGACTTGGCCACGCTGCTCCTGCCTAGATCTCGCCCTGCACAACCAACCCTCGCCATGTTTATGCTGCGAAATCGTAGGTTTATTTGCCCCGCCCCCGCTATTGACAAGCAAGCTTCATGGTAACACATAGGCAGTTAGCAAATTCGTCTTCGGCGATAGCTCCAAGGAATCACTCGTCGAAATCTCCCAAGGCCAGCTCTACCTGGTCCGCCCGCAATCGATTAAGGGCTACTCCGAGCTCATCTTCAAAGACGCCGCGGCCACGATACGTCGTACGGGGCAAGAGTTTCAATATCAGCTTGTGGTACAACGCGCCTACGAGGAAGGCGAGGAAGACCTGCTAGACGAGGAAGGAGTTGAAGACGGCGGCGTTGACGCTCTAGTCGGAGACAAGGACGAGAAGACGTTCCTGCTCGACGAATCGCTGCAGTTCCGCACCGACGTTCGCTCGACCGGAGAGAAGATATTCGCCTGGTGTGACCTCAGCGGTGACGTCGGGGACCTCTGGGAATTCGTCTGCGACGCGTCTGTGAAGCCAGAGACCGCGGCCCTTTTCGAGCGCGTTGCGCTGCAGTGCCAGTACGAGCGAAAGTACCGCCGAAGCCACGAGAACGCGACCGAAGACGACCTCGAAGCCCTAGCGTACTACGAAGAGCCCATACCCGAAGCGAGCCCCGTCTCCAGCCCTATTACTAAATCACAAACGCTCCTAGCGGCTCCTCCAGCAGCCGAGCTCTTCCCGAATACCGCAGAGGAGAACATGGCAAAGAAGGCTGCTGGTAAGGGCAAGGCGCCCGATCCGGTGGAGGATGCTACGGCGGCACCACCGTCGGCGGCGCAGCCTGATGCCTTGGGTACTCTGGCTGAGTCCAATGCTGAGCTCCATCTCTTCGACTTCCCCACAGGCACCTTCGTCATGCAGGATGCGCATGTACAAGCCTCTGTGACTGAGATTGGCAACTGGGAATACTGGCTTCATGTCACTGGTGAGGAGCGAGAGTGGCTAGGTCAGCCCATCATCGAGGACATCAACCCTGTCTTCAACTACGAATTCAAATCCTTCATCTTCAACCACTACCTCGACGATGGCTCTGCCTACTCTTGGCTTCTGCGCTTCAAGGAGCAAGAGAACTTGGAGCACTTCCAACAGGGCGTTATGCAAGCCCTATGGGAGCACCTGAACCAGCAGAAGTGGGGTAAAGCGAAGGACTCCGACCGCGACTACGTTCTAGAAGCCTTCCAGGATCTAACCATGGAGGATGCGCCAGAGGCCGAGGAGGAAGACGAGGAAGAGGAGGACTTTGAAGATGCGGATGACGGACAACGAAGCGAGCAGTATGATGAGGATGAGTCCGAGGACGATGTTGAGACTGGCATGAAGGATGGTGGCGTCAACTCGCAGCTTGCTGTCGGCTACAAGCATGACAGGTCTTTCGTCGTCCGAGGAAACAAGATTGGCGTCTTCAAGCATACTCCAGACAACCAACTGCAATTCGCCACCACAATCTCCAATGTCAAGACTCCGAAGGGTAAGGCGTTCAACCCTACCAAGGTCATGCTGCACCAAGAAGACCAGAACATGGTTCTCCAGAATCTGGATAATCCCAATGCGCTCTATCGCATGGACCTAGAGACGGGTACAGTCGTGGATGAGTGGAAGGTGCATGAGGATATCCCGGTGAAGGTGTTCGCACCGGAAAATGTAAATCTACCCAACCAGCCCCTTTCTTGATGAGTAAATATTAACCACGCTGCAGAAATTTGCCCAAATGAGCAACGAACAAACCTTCCTCGGCCTATCAGGCAATGCGTTGTACCGCATCGACCCCCGCTTAGCCGGTAATAAGCTTGTCGACGACCAATACAAGCAATATGCGACCAAGAACGCATTCTCCGCGGCAGCCACCACGGAGCGAGGTCATATTGCAGTTGCTTCAGAGAAGGGAGATATCAGGTTGTACGACCGCCTCGGCATCAACGCTAAGACGCTTATCCCCGCTCTGGGTGATCCTATTATCGGCATGGATGTATCCGCGGATGGTCGCTGGGTTCTAGCCACCACCCGAACATACCTCTTGCTCATCGATGCCCTGCAGAAAGGCGGCAAGAATGACGGCAAGCTCGGCTTTGAAAAGGCATTCGCAAAGGATGACAAGCCGCAGCCGCGACGACTTGCGCTGACGCCTGCGCATGTTGCACAGTTCCAGCACGAGACAAAGGCGCCCATCTCCTTCACCCCGGCGCGCTTTAATATTGGCGTCGACGACAAGGAGACAACGATCATCACGGCCACAGGTCCGTTCATCGTGACCTGGAGCATGAAGAAGGTTCTCGCGAATCGGAAGGATCCGTATAGCATCAAGCGCTACGCAGAAGAAGTTAAGGCCGATAACTTCAAGTTCGGGTCCGACAAGAACCTCATCGTTGCCCTGCCCAACGAGGTCGATATGGTCGCCAAGCGTGCATTGCAGCGTCCTACTCGCGAGAGTATCGCCACGCCTTCGAGGGTTGGCGCAGCGCGTCGCAGCGGTGCTCGAGGCAGCTATCTGGGTCGCAACGATATCGTCAATAGTCCCTACTAGGGCGCCATCTCTTCACTGCTCGGACGAGGGTATGGGTGCGGGTATGATAGCGGGGAGTAGGTTTCTTTCATGAATGGTCGGGATGATAGATATATGGCTTTTTCGGTTCACTTTACTACCTAGGCAGTCAGGTAGGCAGTTAGCGTGCTATGTGGCACGAAGGCGGTACGACAACAGATTTTCCCCCAAATTCGGATGATATTTGAATGACTAGATACTCCTATTCCTAATGCTATGATTCCCATTGGCTTTCTCGTGATATGCGCAATATTGGTGCCTTTCCTGTTTGTTTTTCAATGGTCGCACGACATACGCGGCAGTATCCGCCTTGTGTGGGTATTGGTGGATACGGTGATAAACATACCGATGATTGCAGGCGAGCAACCAAAACAGACTGACGGTATACGATGTGCGATTGAGGGACGTCTGGGATTAAGAGAAAGGGCGTTGTTTCTTCCATGTTCAGCTCGAAGGAGTTGTATTCCTTACGAAATGTTATGCGCTTCTCACAGTTGAATATCTACAATTTTAGGTCCAGTACGGCCAGGAGAGATACATGTCTACTCCAACATGGCTGCTAAGTACGTGGAGCTGATGTTCTTACGACATGAGGTTGGTAACCAGTCCACCGACCCTCTCTCATTGGTCAACGGGTGAAATGCTTTCCTTCAAGGCTGCGATCGACAACGGTCCGCCACGGACCAACCACGTGTCGAGGATTCTCCATCCTTTTCTCGACTTTCTGCCGTGGATACCGGTGCGAAACGACGGTGCGAAAGCTTGGGGACTGTTTGATCAGTCAACCGCGTGTCGGTTGGCGAACTGAGCGTTGGCGTGCCTCATCTTTGGTTCCCCTGATTCTCCTTTTTTTTTTGGCGGGGTTTGCACCAAGGTGGATAGAGGTGGCGATCTAGAACATCGGCTGGAAGCATGGTAGAAGAAGCTCGGGTTCTCAAATGGTGATAGGAAGGCGTGTGAGGAATTACCTGCGATTGGTTGGGAGAGATCGGTCAAGGGCTGGTAAATGCATGCAGGATGGCTGTCGTTGCATTCTGCAGATTTTCGCAAGTGCAGGCTGATGATATGCACCATTGGGCGTGCTGCAGCTCCTCCCTGGGCGGATTCATCATATCAGATCTGCATGCCGTAAAAGAAATCCGAAACCTGATTCTGTGCGCCGGCTATTGGGTTTCTGGAAGATCCTTCGAAGGAATGATGGTGAGGCGGCATGGCAGGGAAGGTACAAAGCCACTGACTCAGGAAGAACTTACGACCCGGATAAGCGGTAATGCTAAGGGTGATTTCCGACATTTCTGGCGCATCGGTACGGTGATACTTGGCATGGGCAGCATGGGATCCCGAGCTTCTCGTAGTATACCGGCGGTAGATCCCCATCAGGCGCGCAGGAAATGTTTTAAAGGATATGACGGCAGAAACGGTTCACGGTTGCATCAGCAGCCGGGATCCCCTCCCCAACGCAGCGAGGCTATCGGCACTGGCCCGCCCACAATGTGTGTGGAGGAGGCGAAGCCGTGGTCAGAGCAAGGTCGAGTGACCTAAGTAAGATGAATTAAACGGTACACCGGACTGCTCGGATAGAATAGCCGCAAGACGTCGACACCGCCCTTTGTACATTTGCGAGGAAGATGTGACTCGAAGCTCGGTCAAGGAATGTTAGCTGGCCAGGTTGCCTCCAAGTCCTTGGAAGCGCGGGCTGGGCAAGGGACATCATCTGAACCTTTGTGCATACAAAAGTACCGAATGGGCGCGCCGGAGCATCTCGCGCCGCGATTGATCGCGGGAGGGACGACTCCCGCTGGCTAGATTCATGGCTACCGTTACTTGACTACGGTCTTGTACGTACCCATTGCGGTGCTCGATAGGTACGGGGTGGTATGCCCAATCCTTTTGACGTGGGATGCGGGTCCGACAGCTTGGTGACGAGAAAAAGCAAGACGGTGAATGACCACACACATCGCTTGCGGGTTACCTTCTTGAGGTAGAATTGGGTGGCTTTATGGCAACTGGACTGCAATGCGGCACGGCCGTCTCGCATGCTGCCGTGCGCTTAAGGTGCGCCTTGCAGGAGCAAGAGCGGCTCATTTGAAGGACGTGATGTCGTTGGGATGCTCGCTTCTGCTGCTCCGATAGGAAGTGCGAGCCCCCGCCCGTGGGATTTCTGATAAGCCGACGGAATTGGAACAGTAGCTATCGTGACTACGTTTTGTATCTCCGGAAGTACATCGCGAGATTATGTTTACGTAGGAACTTCCTCATCGTCTGACGCGAGGTCGGTGGTCTGCCCGCTACCGAACAACGGCCGGGTCTAGTTGTATATCATCCAAGCAGACACGCGATGATACAGCAACACCCGTGGAAGGCCCCGTGGGCTATAGGATGGCAGAGTATAGTTTGCGTTCCATATCATAATCGGATAGCTTCGGGGACAGAAGCAGAGGATGGCATCTTTGGGGTCCAATGGGAGGAGGGCTGCTCACCGCCTGGGTCGAGCATCCGATGTGAAGCCAGGGTCTGGCTGCTGGCTGCTGGCTGCCATTCCGTAGCAAAAGTACGACACATCTGATCGTGTTACTCGGCTCCATCGCGCAACATGAGCCGCACTGCGTCATCGCTGGCCGTCACGCTGGACTCTGCATTTCGGCAAGGAGACTGGCGTTTTGCGCGTGAAGGGTGAAACGTATAGCAGGCAAGGCATCAAACAATCTCCTTTTAGGAACGCTTGGTCTAGCAGCTCGTTTAACAGTTTCACCAAGGCTCCTGAACCTCGAAGTCCAATTTAGCGACCGGCTCTGACGCTATGAGGGACCAGCATTTCTGTGAATCGGCCCGGCAGTCTGGGACGCCGAGCGGCCATTTGGGCATGCCTCAATCTTGGCTCGCTGCTACTCCTTTTGACACACACCACGCCAGCGCAGTGCCATCTACCAGTCCCGTTCCGCAAATGACAGTACCCCTAGCACCACGCATACCTCCTACCCAGATCTGCCGTCCGCAAATCTGCAGCATTCGGCATCTCACGGCCTACTCGCAGCTCGCACAGCAAGCCTTGCCCTTGCCCCCACATTAAACTGCCCGTTTCTCGAGAGACAGCCCGGTCTTGCGACGCCGCTAGGCTCTCGCTGTCTCTGCACGTGTCATCATGGCCTAGAAAGTCATTACCCTGACTGGGAGGAGGTCAGTACCGTCCATCTCGTACTTGTAAGCCATGCTGGCTGGCCGCTCCTGGGAAACCCTGCCTTGCGCCGCGTGCTGTTGGCCTTGGGCAGGGTGCCAATCAGCCAGATGTAATAACAAGTCTACATATTCCCACACTCCCTCCCTCGCGTTGTCCTTTTCTCAGTCTTAGGCCCTAATCCCTTCCTTATCGAGAAACACGTCGTTGCTGTCTCCCCTTCACCGTTGGCCGCCCCGCTAAAGTCTTTCCCTGTCCATTGACTTCTACACCGTCTCTTCCATTTATCTACTTACTATCCCCGCCCTCCCCTTTGTCATCGATGTTGTGTCCGTAGTCTACCACAATGGATCCTCGCTCAGACACGAAGAAAGATTCTAGCCAAGGCAAGCAAGCCGCGGAGGGAAGCCCCATCCGACCAACACCCTCGAATATCTCTAAAGCACAAGAAGCAGCGCAAGACCGGCCTGCTTCCGCCAATATGGCGACAATTGCGGATGACGATGACCGCCTACTCGTGCGCATTGGATACACGCCGGTATGCAAACCCCGAAACCGAGAACGAAGATCGCAATTGATCAGACACAGGTCCTCCAACGACACTTCTCAAGATGGTCGACAGTATCCTACGCCATCTCCATCCTCGGAGTTCTTGGCTCCGTCCCCGCCACCTTCGGCAGTCCTATGAGTTCGGGGGGACCAGCCACTGCAGTATGGGCATGGTTCATCGGCAGCATTATGGCATACTGTATCGCCAGTTCAGGTTCGTGCCTCCTCGGAGTCAGCATGCATCAACTGACAATTCCTAGTCGCGGAGCTGGTATCTGCATATCCGACGGCAGGTGGCATGTATTATGTGACGAAACACGTCGTTCCCAAGGACGCCGTAGCACCGTGGGCGTGGATCATTGGGTGGTGCAATTTCCTCGGTCAGGCAGCTGGTGTGGCGAGTTTGGCGTATACGATCTCGCAGATGATTCTTGCGACTGCGGTGATGCATACCTTTCAGGATGGAGAGGCGGCATTCACCCCGTAAGTTGCAGAAGGCAAACGTTTGCCTTATTACCGAGCTAATTGGCTTCACAGGACCGCGTTACAGACCGTACTTCTCGCCATACTAGTACTGTGCATGTTTGGAAGCATATGCTCGTTCCCCACGGAGTGGTTACACCGAATCATTCTGTGGTTTGCCCCTATCAATAGTGAGCACAAGCCTCGAAGATAACCCTCGGTATACTGATAAGCACAGTCATTGCATCCATCTGCATATGCATTGCCCTCCTCATCCTTACACCCGAGAAGCAGTCCGCCAAATGGGTCTTCACGACCTTCATGGATGGCTCCGGCTGGGGCAGCAAGGGATTCTCCTTCCTCCTTGGGTCCGTTCATCTCACAATCCCACGTATACAGCGCACCTAACAATAAGCAGGTTTCTCTCGGTAGCCTGGACGATGACCGACTACGACGGCACGACGCAGTAAGTCCGATCCCAGGATTTCGCAGATGGTCTGATCTAATTCGTGGTTGCGCAGCATGTCTGAGGAAACGCACGACGCAGCGATCCGAGGTCCCGTCGCCATCAGAGCCGCCATCCTCGTCTCAGGCGTCGTGGGCTGGATGCTAACCGTAACCTTCTGCTTCTGCATGTCAGACTACGACGGCATCATGAGGACGCCGACGGGGCTACCCGTCGCACAAATCTTCTTCAACGCAGGCGGCAAGACTGGTGGAACCATCATGTGGTTCTTCGTTATCCTGGTCCAATTCTTCACCGGATGCTCGGCCATGCTTGCCAATGCCCGCATGGCCTGGGCTTTTGCCCGTGACGCCGCGTTTCCCTTCTCAGAGTAAGTTGCAGCATTTCGTGTGGGGAAAGACATGGGAGCGGGGTCATCCGTGAACGCAAGGCTGATGTGAGACGTTACCACAGGTTCTGGAGCAGGGTCAACTCGCTAACCCACACGCCCGTGAACGCCGTTTGGCTCGTCGTCGCCTTCTGCAGTTGTCTCGACCTCATCGGCATCGGTTCTACATTGACGATTGTGGCTATTTTCAACATCACCGCCCCAGCACTTGATATCAGCTACATCGCCGTCATTATCGCGCACCGATGGTACGAGGGCAGGGTGCAATTCTACCCTGGTCCGTTCACCATGGGTCGCTGGAGCAAGCCGGTCAATGCGATTGCGGTGTCGTGGGTGTGCTTCATCAGCATGGTGCTGTTCTTCCCCACGGTCAAACCCGTTACAGCGACGAACATGAACTACGCAGTTTGCGTCGCGGGATTCATTGGGCTATTCAGCATGGTGTGGTGGTACGCGGGAGCGAGAAAGTGAGTATCAGGTCCCTTCTTTCCGATCAAACTGTCCGTCCTATCGAATAGCATGCTAACCTCTAGTTTGCAGAACATACACCGGCCCCCGCACAACTGATACCATCGACATGCTCCCACCCGAAGATCCAGAAGCCATCCTCAGCGATTACGACATGCCTTAGCACACGGAAACAGCATGAATCCTCGATGGGTCGCATATCCCACGTTTGCGCATATCACCGGCATTGGGGAAAATGTACAGCACAGCAAGCCCTGGCGTAACATGGCGCTCTCCATGCACCCCCGATGACTTGCATCAGGACACGGCATACCCCAATTGCATCCGCGTCCGCAATGATCGCGCATATCCCGCCCTACGTGACGGTCTGCATTCACGAATCACGAATATACACGTCCAAGAGGTCTTGCTAGTTTCTATCCCAGGCATTCTTTCCCTTCTCTTTCCCTCGGCGCCATTTTAGACTTGCTTTGGAGCACGTTGTATGGAGTCAGCTCAGCCCTACCAGCGCGGGGGCCTTGCATAATCGCTTGCCGCTTCTCTTCTCAGATACAGATGATAGGCTAGGATGGTTCGGCCACCGCAGTGACAGCGCATCATCACAGCTGTCTTGCATGGACAGAAGGGCAACGTTTGGGAAAACAGGGCTCCGGCGGCAATCGCGTTACCAGGCATATATCAGCATATTCCCGCACACACACACACACACACACATATATATATATAT
>JAFHBV010000264.1:0-51633 GCA_019022785.1 Pseudomonodictys pantanalensis
GGGTGNGTGTGTGTGTGTGTGTGTGTGAGGAAGTAGGTAAAAGGCTGGGTGGGAGCGCGAAGAGAAAGAGATTCCAACGCCTTCCAAATCCTCTGCATCATCAATTCCATCCTCGCCTCCGCGATTGTTCATCTCTGTTTTAAAATCCTCGCCCCTCTTTCTTCTATTCAAAACCCTTCTAAGAAATGGAGGGTCGGACATCCCCATGATTGGCCCTTACCCACCCCTCCAGAGCATAACTCCAAACGCCGTTTATGAAAATCATAACACCGCACAGTCACCCAAGTTCTGCTTGTGCAGTATAATAATTGTGCACGCCCGCGCTCCCTTATTCATTCGACACAGCATATTACCCGGAGCCATCTCCGGGCCTAAAGCACAGCACAAGCACAAGCACAAGCACAAACCATCCGCACAAAACGTCCGGCACGCCGTTCCGATCGTGTTTCTTGAGTCGTTGTGCATCCCGACTCTGCGGAACGTTTAAGGGATATGGATTCCGGCGCAAAGGTAGCGTTTATGGTGGATTGCGCAATTGCTGAGGAGGGGAGAAGGGTTTGGCTGGGGTCACACGTGGTCGTGGTATGGTCATGAGTAGTAAATTCTCCGACGTCTACGTTTGCTTCCTTTTCTGGCTGCTAGTCTAGGGAGTGCGAGGAGTTGGTACCTAAACCAAAGAGGTGCGCGACAGGTGTGATTTCTCCGAATGTTGGATGCGCGGGTGCGGTGTTGGGTGGTTTGGCCCCTCGCCCTCGGGGATTTTTGAGAGGGATGCGAGGACGGCACTGCGTAGAGAGCTTGTTTGGACGACGAGCTTCCTTTTAATTATGGTCCATGTCGCACGAAAGTTGGCCCAAAGGTGGAATTGCTCAAGAGCCGTGGTTTCGAGGAGGGCGCGAATGACGCCATTTCCTTCCTAATCTTCAAAGAGCGCGAGTTACGAAAGGCTACCCCACCAGCGCGAGCGTCGTACGACCGCAGAACACAGCAACGCTTAACCTCGGGATCTTCAGACCCATAGCATATCCTTGATATCCCTCTCGCTCGCAAAACTCTCGATTGCCTCTGAGTTCGCAAGTCAACTTCGTTACAATGGCAGAAACCTTTTCCGAAATCCCGATCCTGCCCCTCTCGCAGGCTCTGGATCCCAGCACCAAACCGCAATTCCTCGCCTCTTTGCGTTCCGCCCTACTAAACGTAGGCTTCCTGTACCTCAGCGACACCGGACTCCCTGAGCAGCTGGTCAAAGATGTGATCCGCGAGTGTGGCGATTTCTTCGAGAAGCTGCCGCTGAAAGAGAAGGAGAGGATTGAGATGAAGAATGAGAAGAGCTTCTTGGGATGGAGCAGGGTGAGTAAACATTTCATTTCCGCACTTGGTTAACTTGGGGGACGGGGTCAATCGCAGGAGAAGGCATACGTAGTGGTTGTGGAGCATCATATGTGTATGATTGTGTTACATCTACAATCGGATGTACGTAAAGCAAAGCAGCTGTCAGCGACAGGGGGTATGCGCGGTGAAAGATAGACAGCCAACGACAGGTATTAGTGCTGGAAACGATGCGTAACGATGAAGACACAACAGCAAGGAGATATGATCAAGAGAGAAAACACAAGGAGACTATGGTACAGAGTTAACAAAAGCGCAAAACGTATCGAAGCATCGAGGACGTCAAAAATCCAAGGAAAGCCGCCCAAAGATGTACGCCGCCCACGCTTGCGAAGCCGATGAGGTAAAGATCCAACAACAGAAAATGAGAGGGTATCTTGAGACAGTACCGAAAGACAAGCGGAAAACGATGCTGCGATGTGCTTTTCCCCTGCCATTACCATCACCTTCGTCCCCTCTTTCAATGAACCAAAGAAACAATGATGTAGTCGTCGCTATGAAAGCAACCAAGTTCCGCTGACTCACCTAGGTCGACAACGAGACCACAGCCTCCAACCCGGACCACCGCGAGCAACTCGACCTCTCGACTCCCCAGCCGCTCCCCAAGTCCAGCGACCCGTTATACCATAACCTTCTCGCGCCAAACCAATGGCCGTTGCCAGCCCACCTGCCATCCTTCCGTCCAGTATACGAAGACTACATGCGCCGGATGTCCGCCATCAGCACGCTCTTCACCTCTTTGATCGCCGAAGCCATCGGCCTCCCCAGCGACGCCTTCAACAAATTCTTCGACCCCAACCAGCAGCACAAGCTCAAGATAGTAAAGTACCCCGAGGTCGACGTGCCCGATCTGCCCGCCGGCGCAAGCGAGATGGAGCGCAAAAAGTGGGAGGTCAAGCGGCAGGGCGTCGGTCCGCATAAGGACAGCATGTTGACGAGCTATCTGCTGCAGGCGAGCAAACAGCCGGGTCTACAGGCGCAGAACGCGCGCGGCGAGTGGGTGGATTGTAAGCCCATCGATGGTACCTTGGTGGTGGCTATCGGGCAGGGAATGGAGGCGTTAACGGACGGCGTGTGTGCGTCGACGACGCATCGCGTGCTGAGTCCCCGGAAGGGCGAGGGGGCGCGGTACTCTGTGCCCTTCTTTCAGGGCGTGAGCTACGATGCCCAGTTCGAGGCCATGGACGTGCCATCCGAGGTGCTGAAGCTGAGAGACGAGGCGAGGAAGAAGAGAAGGGATGATGTGGAGTTTACGTTTGTGAAGGGGCGTTGGGGACACCTTGGGGAGGCGACGCTGATGAATCGGGTCAAGTCACATCCGGATGTGGGCGAGCGATGGGTGAGTGTATATCTCGTGTTTTTCTGTCGTCTGGTGATGTTGAGGACGCTGCCTGCATGGCGGCTGACGCCTCGTTTGATCGGCTTACGGGCTGCTTGCTAGTGCGCCGCCATCATCAGAGCAGGAGGTTGGGCTGACTTGGGACATGCAGTATCCGGAGCTGCTCGCACAAATTCGCGCACAGCAGGCGGTCAAGACGTCGTGACGAGTGATGGGACCAGCAGCGCGATTACCGCGTATCCCGTGCATGTCTCTTGTCTGCATCAAGTTGAACTTGCAGCAGCTGCGCCGCGGGGGTGTTGAGGGCGGTGGTGGAGGCTGCGGTGTGATGAACTTTGATGGCCGATGAAGGAAGACATGGTTCGAGCACGGGGCGCGGCGATTGGGCGGGCTCTCGACGGAAGGCGCGGGTCGCTTCCTAGCGCCTCTTAGCTTCACCTGAAGCCTAGTGGCTGTCGGCGTGCAATTGGCGAAATCAAGATTCTCTCTGCCCTCATCGCTCCATGTCGGTGCTGTGCTCGGTGCAATGTATGCGGGTTGCAATTTTCCGTCTGCTGAGCTGAAGCCTCACTCTGGTCCAGAACTGCGGGGCGAGTGTTGATGGTGCCGATGCTGTCGGGCTGCCCGAAAAGGGGATCCGTGGTTGATGATAGGGACGTGTCCGACGCTATGGTGTGTGTGCTGAGACTTAGAGCATTCCTGTAGCATGCCGCTGTGCCGAGTGGCACATGAAGGCCACCTTGGCAGCCTGCCCTACGCTGATGGCTCTGTCTGCGTCTCGTTGCTCCTGGAGAGGCTTGGTTGCAAGGCCATGCTTGTGAGTGAGCTGCACTGCGAGTCTGACAACCGCGAAGTGTGTAGGTTCGGGAGCCGCGACTCCCCGCTTCATCCCCAGACTCCGGATGTTTGGTTTCAAACATGGACTGGTGTGATCCGAAGGCGTCTGGGCTGCTCGCGGCTCGGTAAAGTTGGGGCCACTCGGTTGTGAATAGTGCTTTGGAATAACCGTGAGTTCAAGCTTGGATCGGATCCTGCCGTCTGTAGAATGTACGAAGCGCCTCTTTCCCTCGTCGGAATTTCGGTCGCAAAGAAGCGCGGCCTCGTGTGCAAATCTCGCATTGTGTGTATCATGGAACGACTCGTTCGATTCATGGCGGTCGTAGCTAGGTGCTGTGCCTCTCCGTATCCCAGTCGGTAAATTGAACTGATATCGGTGCATTGCCCCATTGACCTGGCCGTGTCGGAACCGTAGTGCTGGGAGGTGGCATACCGGGCGCAGGCTCGGGTCGGACGAATCTGCCTTGAGATTCCTGAATTGCGCAGGGTCCTTCAATTCAATGCTCGACCTTCATGTTTGGAGCAATGTGATACAGTATCTGCCCCTGCTCGTTCATCATTTGCTGTTGAGGGTGCGGGGCAGGCGCCATCATCTGCATCTCGCTCGGGTGGCTGACTTGGGGCATATAGCCTTGGTGGCCTGCATTGGCATAGGGATGCGGGTGCGCTGCCGGCGGAGGAGCATTCATCGGTACGCTCATGTGCCTCTGGTACTCGTGGGGGTGTGGTGATGGGTTCGAGGTGGGCGTGTTGTAGCCCGCCATTTGCATAGGCTGCGAGGTGACAAGGGCTGTGTTTTCCAATGGGTACGACATGGCCCTCGCGTTGTTGTCAATGGCGTAGGGGCTCGGATACGAGATGTTGCCGGATTCGACAGCATGCATTGATGGATCCTGTACAGAAATGGAAACTTGTGGATGCGGCTGATGGGCTTGAGGATGCGTGCTCCACACTGTATTGGGATTCTCCACATGCGGCGAGTGGACATTGGCGGGATATGCGTGTTGAGGGGGCCAGTGCCCAGGCTGTGAGACCGGCGTAGCCATCTCCGCGACTGAGTGGACACTCCGCGCCGTACCTGTGGAAGATCGCCGAGGTTGGCTGAGCATTTGGATCCTGTCACTAGGTGAAGCGCTCGGTTCTGTACCTGGCATCACATTGCCTGTGGGAACGAGAATCAGTACCGTCTCATTCTCGATCGGAGATGCGAGCTGCGTATGAGATACTGCAACTCGCCAGAAACAGAAGCGAAAGCAAACAAAAAAGAAAAAGGTGCGAAAAGGCCTAAAAAGTGAAAGAAAAAGAACAGGGTCGGCTGCGACCCAAACGGGCGCGGGCCGTCAGGCTACCTGAAGCGAAAAAGCAAACAGACGCCCGCTACTTCGGTAGGAAGAGAACATGAGACTCTTGCAGGCGATGGAGCTCGTCTGACGTACCTGGACCTTCCGGCACCCCGAGGGCTGTGACTGCGTGAGAGAGCCTGCTGCGGAGGACCGTGTTCTCTTGCTCGAGTTCTTCGTTGCGACGGATGAGCTCCATCATCTTGGACGACGAGTTGGTGTCGATCTGAGCAGTGAGATCGCGTACTTGTCTCTCAAGACTCTCAATATGGTCCTTGGTCCGTTGTCGAATGGCTCGTTGTGCTTCTCGATCGTTGGCTCGTTTCCGTTCAAGTTGTGCTGCTGTCAGCGTAGTGACGCTTCGGGTGCCAGCTCGGGATGGCCTCTTCTTAACGCCGCTCGTGGTGGACATTTTCCTTTCGGAACCGGAGGAATGGTCATCGTATGTGGGTGACTTCTTGACGCTCGCCATGTGGTGCGGGACATAGTTGCTTGTACTCATGAGGTCGCTACTTCGGTAGGCGATGGGATCTCGGTAGTGCAGTACAGAAGTCATGGAGGATCCGCGGGGGGCGGTGTAGGTTACGGTAGTGTCGACGTTATGTCAGCGGCAGTCCAGAGCGCAACCAGTCTCGCAGAGCTTCCCAAATTGCTGGTGACGAGATTGGACCTGGAAAGCTGGGTCGGTATGAGGGAAGTAAGTGTATATGCAAGTGCTGAGTGCACGGATATGTGGCTCACGGGCCTGGGGGAGGTAGAGCGTAATAACACAGAGACAGGAAATTACCGCAAGCCAGACATCAGCAACTGATATGGGATGAAAAGAATTGGTGGGAAAGATTGGCAATGTGCTGGGACCCCCAAGCATGGCAGGGACGAGGCTATAACATGCTATCAGGTGAGGATAGCGTCCAAGCACCCTGGACCTAGGGCTTGCGCTTCCATGGAGGCCATGACCCTGGCCGGGGACTGGACCTCAAGCTAGTGTGCCGAGTGGTCGGTGGTAAGCACGTGTGCGGCCTGCGGGGAAATGCAGGTGTGAAACCAGACAAAGTTTGGAGACGAGCAGACGAGGCTTGGAAAGGGTAACTCAACCGTCGACTGAAAGCCTGCAGGATGCTTACCTCGCAGACCGGCGCTCTCGCCGCTGTCGGCTTGCTAACGCTTGGGGAGATGGAGTAAGGGCGGGCGTGTCAGAGGCCTGCCAACACACCCACAGTGTTTGACAGGCTTCTCGAAGGACACTAGACGCGACGATGGCCCTCTCCACGGCCTCTACACTTTCCCTGAGCAGACGCTGCTGGCGACGAGCGTCCGCTGGCCCAGCTTCCAATGGTCGCAACTTGCGCAACACCACGCCGGCACGGGCGGACGCCGCTCGGCCCACTTCCCCTTTGATGTTCGGAAGGGGAGGCATCGCGATTCCCCGGCCAATGGTTTCAAGCACCGGTCGCAGACTAGACGACCGAGGCGAGAGACATCAGACTTCTCTAGGGCTCAGGGCAGGTTGGGTAGCTACAGCGGAGGCTTATCGCAGCGCCATCCGCTTTGCCCTGCGAGAGCGCCGAGTGCGGCAACGGCACACTCGACAGGATTGAGGGATGCGAAGGAAGCGTCTATTGACGTCTGGGGATCCGGCTTGATTCGGTTTGGCTGTGACGGCTTTCTTTTGGCACCGAGGCGACGAGGCCACAGGTAGCGGACTACGCGGCACAGGGGTCGCCCACACGTGGGAGCAGGGTTGCTTGGGTGCGCTAACCCGCTTGGGACGCTTTAGGATGCCTCAAGGTGTGGGGCCTCGTTAGCCCCTCACTATCATGGATTCGTGAAGAGACCATCAGGTGTCAAGCGTCGAAATTTCTGCGCCGCCCTCCGCCCGCTGCAATAGCCTGCAAGACCGCCTTGGCGTGCTGCAGCTGCATATCCGAAGTAAACCTGCGAGCTGCTGGCCTGAGCAGTCGCGCAGACTTCCTAAAGCTTCCGCCGCACGCCGCCTTGGCATGCCCCTTGGGACTTGGATGCTCGCTCAGCGCCCGACCAGGGGGCCGTCGATCATTTGGGGGTCCACGTTGACGCCGAAACATGTCGCCCAATGCGTACTGTCCACCTCTTGGCCCTCATTTCTCATGTATAGTCGACTGGGGGCATTCCCGTAAAGGTTTGATGCCACCATTATGCCATCTCCCGGGCGCCCGCCGCGGGTCCTGGGCATCCGTTACCTCCCAGTCGGGGGCATTATTGGAAGCCCTACAATACCGATCTTCGCTGTCAGTCGGCCAACCGGGCTAGCTGCGACAGCTGCCGTGAGATTGTAGGTGCCCACTGCCTACTCTGGACAACTGAGGTACTAGAGATGCAGTGCCGAGCCCGCAGGTTGATGCCAATAATGTGTTTCATCATTGTGCTTGACTTGCAGTCTTTGCCCTGGTCGGCCTGCCGCCCTCCCTGCAGTTGACAGGGACGAGCATTGCTCCCCACAATACCCACGCCTGACCGCCGGAGCTGACGGGCCAATCCCACGGGGCGTCGTCGCACAAGCAGGCAGGATATCTGAGCGACGACCGACTCTAACGAAAGAGCATTGAACCTAGGAACGCTCGCACGTCAGCGCCCCACAAAGGTCTGTGATGCGCTCCTTCAGGGTTTGCGGCCGGCCGCCATGGGAACATGCCTGTCTCCTGGAGATTGCTCTAGCTACAAAACCGGACGCTTGACATGCTGAAAATTGAAAGACCACATCATCTTGGCGTCACCTTCTTCGTTTGGCTGACGGCTCATGCTTCCCCAGAGCGCCGCCGACAAGCCACTCGAATAGGGACACGAGCTGTCCAGGACAGGCGACAGCGAGGCGTTGATCGATATGTGACGGTCGGCGGCACCTATTGATGAGCAACATTCTCTATCGACGGTTTCATTGAGGCTTTCCTACATCAGCTCAATAGCAGACTAGGAGTATAGAGCGGTATTCACCGCTCATTTGTCCGCCTCATTAGCAGGGGCCCTCATGCGGCTACACTGGTAGACGGCCTAGCGTACACAGTATAGGGGCAGCCACAGCTTGGCCGCTATTCGAGAAGAGTATTTTTGGCGCTCATCGCAGGCATTTTCGCCGACGTTGAACTGCCTCCAGCCACCGTTCGAGGCCTTGGCGGGTCCATTGGTTCGCAGCATATGTCGGCAAGGCACTTGAAGCCGCCGCGATCGGCTGCAGCGTCTTGAAGAGGAAATGTCAAATCCCTTGGCGTATAGGTCGGCCTTTGGTGAGGCTCACCTGGGCCAAGATGCGAGCAGGTCGGGTGCGCTAAAGAGAGCCGTAGAGGCGCTGAAGCTGCAACATCATGGATGGGGAGTGCCGTGGAGCCCTGGAGAGCAGAGCAAGACTGCGATTTGCAATCATGAGAAATTGGGGTGGTGTGCGGATACGGCGCGACCGGAAGGCGCTGCAGCTCAGCCGTGACTTCCCACTTCACTCAGTCCAGGCAAGTCCCCAGGTATCCAGGTATCCAGGTATCCAGGTACCCAGGTACTTCAGGTGAACTTTGACGTGAGCAAGGTTCGACTCTGCGACCCACGACTACCCGCAATCACCCACGACCCGCCCTCTGGCCGTTGAAGAAGGAAACATCGCGGGCATGGCGGCCGTAGCTGGCCAACACTGCATAATGTGAAACGGTCGCATAGTAGCGCGCCCATCACATTGAAAAGTAAAGTATACCCATCCTGCCCGACGCCTGAGGTGTCTGCAGTGTGTCGTAAGAGCTCGGGAGCCTGAGGGCTATCTCCCCCACCTTACGAGACTGACTCCCGACAGGCCTGCAGCCGAAAATGTCAACACCTAGCCCATCGTGAAGCCACCGTCCAAAGGCACCGAGCGTTTTGGAACACCCGTCCGCTGTCATCGATTCAGGATTTTCCCGAGCATCTGTGGATTATCGGCCACGTCTCCAGCTCACTGCCATCTGGTCCGGTACTAGCAAGCGGCCATCCTGAAGATTGCATGGCTGTTCGGATCTTCTTCATGGCATCCTGACCACGTACAGGTACTTCCCTGTTCTCGAGATATCCGATCCCACGCATTATAGGCCAAACTGATACACCAATCGTCAGCCTTTGCCTACAAATCTTGGAAACGGGCCAAGGGCGCCGCGATCGTGATACAGACCGCTGTATGCATTGTTATCAAGATCAATCCGATCTCCTCAACTTCAAACCCGATTTTGATTTGATATCCAAACTATGCGATCGATACTCCCGGCTCAAGTGCCGTCGGTACTTCATCAGGCCAAGAATAATCCTGAGCAGATGCAGAGGGCCTCTCGCGTCTCGCGTCTCGCGCCAGCAAAGCATGTAAGCATACATTGGAGGAGGGACAGGGCCGTCTGTTTTTGGCATATTGTGTAACAACTGTATCCACGGTTGATGCTGCGTACCTGCATTTGCTGCTGTGTAACCAAACCGCAGTACGAGGCGCAAGCTATTCTTGCAGAACACCTTCAGGCACCTACAATCACGTCCACCGGTTCGGCATCTTCGGCGACGAATCAACAATTCGAGGTATCCTGTCCTCTGCTAGTAACTATGTACTTCACTTACTCGCCAGCTATGGCGCAATAAAGCTGGAGCGGCATCTCCGCCATTGCGAAAACTTTGCAAGTGCACTTGTCAACACTGGCCTCTGCAACGTCTATGCGCAAACCCGGCTGATTGGGGGAACTCCCCGTATTGCGCAAGCAAGCGGAACAACTGTGTGGGCCTACTCAAACCTTCGCACACCGTACCCCGTCCTTTGCATGTCCTTGGTACCTCGAATTTTGCGTTGCTGCAGATTTGAGTGTTTGACCAAGTTTTGCAGACTGTCTGCAAACTTTATTGTGCTGCACAGTACGTACCGAGAATGTACCTAGAGATAGCTGCACCTTCATGCAGGTAGACCGGGCGGTCAACGGACGGCAGTTGTCCGTTCCTCGCTTTGGTTCAGCTGCAGTTTCGTCGCTCGCAAACTGCTCCGCTTTAGCGTCAATCCCACACAGATGTCAATTGAGTTCACGACTCCAAGGTTGCTCCCCTCACGAAGCAATGCAACACCCTACATCCCACTCTTGATTACCCACTCAATACGGGGAGCTCGACATCCGCAGCATCCGCCCAAGAAGGCCCGTCTCAGACCTGATAGTCTACAAATCTAAAAGTGGGCTCAATTTCTCGTGCGTCATCACCCATTCCGAGCACTTGCGGTGTAGCACGCTGCTCCTGACCGACGCCCCGTCAACCCAAGTTTCTGCCCATTATCGCTCGGTACTCGCTCGCTATAGCGGAGCTAGCCCGGCATCTGCAAAAGTGCGAGGGGCCACGAGGACAGGTCTGAAACGCGATGTTCGCAGGGCTGCCACGCTTGCGTAGATTTAAAGTTTAGGTAGCGCCTTTCGACCACGCGTAGCAGGTCAGGAACAGGGGTGGGCCGAGGGATGGTTTGACTACGCCATCGCGCTAAATATCTCCAAAGTCGAATCGTTGCCGCCACTTGGGCATTTGGGCGGACACTTGAACGCAAAGGGCTTCTAGCCTCGGTCTAGAAGGGCTCGTGGTGATCTCGCTGCCTGACCATCAAGAGGGTTGAACGCCTAATCTACCTCTGCAGACCAACTGGAGCGGACTTGAAGGGGAAAGTTGGGCGACCCGCCGGCGGTGAGGTCAAGATGATGTTCATATCCGCTACAGGTGAGAGCCGATGATACTCCCGGATAGACATGGGGTACGAGAATACGATACTTGGGGATGGAAGAGTGCAAGCGAGCAACGCCATTCATCAGCGCTTGCCGTCTATCAAACAGGCACCAGTGCCTTACTATACTCAACTTGTCCAGACTTTCGCAGCTGAAAGAGCTTCATGACAAGATGTTGGAGGCCTCAGCTGAGCGACACACCAGGGGTTCCAGGCACTGCATCGGTACAGCATGGAGCGAGGACGCAAAAACAGTGATGGTCTGAAGCCACCGAACGACAAATGGTCTTCAACCTCCGTCAACCGGTCACGATAGCAGAACCTTCGCCTCTGCGCTAGAACCCAGCTAGAACCATCGTCGGGCCATCGAAGAACACCTACACCTCGGTCCACCTCCACCTCCTGGCTCTTCGATAGTGCATGTGCAGTCCACGCCACATCCGCTGTCCTCGCCAACGATAGTGCCGGTTACTCCTTTTTTATGTACTTGTCAAAGATCCTACCGATCTCGCGTGCGCTCTTCTTGGGGTGGCGCTTCTGGCCACCCTCATAGTCAACATAGGTAACGCCGAAGCGAGTTTCGTAGCCTTCAGCCCACTCGAAGTTACTGCAGGTACGCATCGTTAGCGCTGATTAACCACAGCAGATGACGCTAAGGTAAAGTGAAGAGACATTGCCCGGGACAGGCTCGCTCGACTGCGGCACAGCGGAGGGCCCGAGGACCCTGTTCGCTCTTTGACAGCTCAAGAATAGCAACAGGCGGGAAATGGCAGAACTTTATAAAGAAATGAGGGGTGAACGTACTCCATCAGACTCCATGCCGAATAGCCCCTGACGTCAACGCCATCCTTGGTGTGGGCGTCCGCCAACGCTCCGATGTACCCTCTGAAGTACTCGCAACGGAACTCGTCGTCGAGTAACTTCTCCAATGGCAGCTGGCTTTCGCCTTTCAAGCTGGTACCGTTCTCTGTCACGTAAAACGTCGGACCTCCGTACCGGTCGCTCAGCCATTTGATCAATTTCCTAAAACCCAGCGGGTGGGGCCGCAACCATACGGACTGTGTCTCCGGGCCAATCCACTCTCCCTCCTTATTCTGATACAAAATCTCCAGATTGCCCGCGAAATCCTCAGGCTCCGGCTCCGTCTCCTTGTGTCGAATGTAGTTTGCGCAGTAGTGGTTCATGCCGTAGAAGTCGTTGCTGCCCTTGACGAGGGTGACGTCTTCAGGCGTCCATTTCGGCAGCCTGTCTCCGAGTTGTTTGAGCATTGAATCCGGGTACTTTCCAAAGTATATCGGGTCCGCAAACCAGGATATGGCAAACTCTAGCTTGCGCTCCGAGGCTTCGACGTCTCTGGGGTCATTGGGGTCCCATGGCTCAGTCCAGTCGCCTATTACTTTTGTCAGCCGAGCTTACCGACAGGTATTTACGGATTCGCGATATTCCCAGTCCATCGGAAGTCGAACGTGCTTGCATGAAAGCTGACAGTAGCAAGGAAGAATAGAGTTTATAGGATACGAGTCCCACGTGGAGGCTTACCGTTCAGGGTTATCCCTATTTGACCACCATCCTTCACCTTAAAGTCATCTCTATATGCCTTTACGGCTGCGCCGTGGGCAACGAGTAACGAATGCCCCACAATCCAGGGCTCTGTGCTGCTGTCACCCTCGGCGGATTTGCTTCTGTCGCTACATCGTCCCGGTGCAAAAAGCCCGGTACCGTAGCCGAGGATGGAGCTACACCACGGCTCGTTGAACGTGATCCAATATTTGACCTTGTCACCAAATGCCTTGAAGCAGACCCTGGCGTAATTTTCATAGTCCTTGACGAACTCATCCTTGTTCAACATGCCGAGATATCGCTTGTGGAGGTTGTCGGGAAGGTCCCAGTGGAAAAGGGTAATCATGGGCTCGATGCCCGCGGCCCGCAGGTCGTCGACGAACTTGACATAGTGTTGAAGCCCCTTCTCGTTTACAGGGTCGTTACGGCCTCCGAGAGGGATGATACGGGACCACGAAAGCGAAAATCGGTACGACTTGGCCCCAGTCTCCTTGAGCAGGGCGATGTCTTCGGCGGTGCGGTGATAGGAGTCGCAAGCCACGTCACCTGAGGCAGCGCCCGCAATCTTGCCTGGAATGCGGCAAAAGGTGTCCCAGATGGAATCAGCTCGGCCGTCTTCATGGGGCGCACCCTCGACCTGGTAGCTGAGGTCCATGTCAGTACGCCCATTGGCGCTTGTCTCGCGGGAATGTGATAGTGGGGGTTTATGAGCAGAAGAGGCGCGGGAATACGAACCTTGCTGTCGCGAAACCCCACAGAAAGCCCTTTGGCAGGTATGAGTCTGTCATGATGGCAGGATTGCAAGCTGACTGCAGAAGAGAATGGTCTGAAGATGTGTGCAATTGAGAAGCTAGCTTACGGGAGCTCGGTGCTGATATATACTGATGCTGCTGCGTTAGGTTGCGGAGAGCGTCCCGCCGCGGCCGTCAGAAGGCGCGCCCAAGACTTTAACAAGGCGCCGTAAGACTGTTGAGGTCGATCCGGGAGCAACAATTACCAGTACACGGCTGAATGGAAATCTCCCCGCCTGGCCAGCGTACCAACGTTCCTGTAGGACCCTCGCCCCCTCACAGCACGTTGGACAAGAGGTGATGTACTCCACCACCTGACGGAGCTGGTGGTTCTTAGCTGCATTCTGCCCAGCGGCGTCCATGAGGCTGAGGGCGGTCAATGGATATACGGGCCGTCGATTCCACCTGCCATTTTCTCTCTAGAATAAATGTGATGAGAAGGCTGGTGTTGAGCTGAGAGCATGTGGGATGACAGGTTGGGATGGCGGGGTACATGAGATACCGTCCGCGTCCGGTAGCGAGTGATCTCGTTCCGGGTCCTCCGTCGTCCTCGGACGGTTCTACAGACACTTGCAGCGCGTTCCTCGAGCTTTCATTCGAGCTTCACGACGATGCGTAACACACGTCGGATGTGTTCCTCGAGAGAAGTGTGCATTCTGAAGCTCAACGCCTCATCGCTGCATTGAGATAGCTCGAGCAAAGGAAGCTATGCCTGAACAGGACTTTCCGATCTAAAAACCCCACGATGACCTGAGCGTTTCCATCGGAAGCAGCTTCGAAGCTCCATGAACCATCAGGACGTCGACGGGTATATAATGGGTGGTGGAATGAGGAAGATGCTGTCTTCGAAGGCACACTGGAGATAAAAGCATAATCGCAATCGCTCCGATTCCACCATGCTCAACGCGCTCCGCTCCGTCCGACAGCCCATCACGCGAACGGCCGCGCAGCTTCGCACCGCGGCAACACAAAGCTCGAAGCGCGCAGGTGATATCTCGGATGCCTTCGTGTCGCTCTCCGGTCAGAACTTCGCGCCTCTTGCCCCCGAATATGCAGAGCTTAAGGGTCGCCTGATCAACGGTCACGAAAATCAGATCAGAGAATCATGGGAACGCCTCCTCCGGCACTTGCGGGAGGAGATTCCGCTCATCGTCGAGCTTGGCTCGAAGGTGATCCCCGAGATCAACTTCAACGACATCGACAATGCGCCCGAGACCTTCAGCAAGGAGCTGCGGAAGAGGGGTGTTGCGGTGGTCAGAGGTGTGGTGGATGAGCAGGAGGCGCTGCAGTGGAAGGAGGACCTGAGGGAATACATACGACGGAACCCACAGACCAAAGGTATGCCTCCAGACGTGGAAGACGAGGCCAGTATCTAACACGTCTCAGCTTTCCCTCCAGAAAACCCCCAAGTCTTTGAGCTCTACTGGTCGCGCACCCAGCTCCTCGCCCGCGGTCATCCCAACATGCTCAAGACCCATCGCTTCCTCATGTCGTACTGGCATAGCACAAATCCGCACGCGCCACTCTCTACCCAACATCCCATAAGCTACGCCGACCGGTTACGCATGCGCCTACCAGGCGATTCGCGCTTCGCACTCGGCCCACACGTCGACGGTGGCAGCGTAGAGCGCTGGGACGAACGCGGATACGGACTAGGAAAGGTATACGATGCGGTATGGGACGGAAGATGGGAGGACTTCGACCCCTGGGAGGCAAGCTGCCGGCTCCCCGTGGTCTCGGATCTACACAATGGCGTGGGAGCGTGCAGCGCGTTCCGCATGTTCCAGGGCTGGCTATCGCTTTCGACGACGGGGCCCTTCGAGGGCACACTGCTCGTCAACCCACTGCTGGCGAAGGCGACGGCCTATTATCTCCTTCGGCCCTTCTTCTCGCCGAAGCGCGGTGTCGAGCCGGGCGCGCAGACGCCTACCGAGGCACTCTCGAGCTCGGCGGACTTTCTCGCTTCAGACAATTGGCAAATGGACAGTGAGCCCTCGTCCTGGGTTCAAGGCGCGACGCCGGGGCATGGTCAGGAACTATCGCAGTTGCTACACCCACATCTCAACCTCAACGAGAGCATGATCCACATGCCGACAGTCAGGCCAGGAGACTACGTGGCCTGGCATTGCGATACGATACACTCCGTCGATAAAACGCACAGGGGGAAATCGGATTCGAGCGTCTTGTATATCCCAGCATGTCCGCTTACAGAAGACAACGCGCGATATCTGGTTCGACAACGCGAGAAATATGTCAATGGGATACCCAGTCCGGACTTTGGCGGTGGTGTGGGAGAATCCGAGCATATTGGCCGCGTCAAGGTGGAGGATATGGATGCTCTCGTTGGTGAGGAGGGCTGTCGGGCTATGGGCCTGAAGGAGTGGGACAGCGATGCTGAGGGATTGGCTCCCGGAGAGAGGGAGGTTCTGGATAGGGCGAACAAGGTGCTAGGATTCTATGATTGAAGCAATAGATCCCATTGAGCTGATGCGGCAGTGCATGCAATCTTGAACCATTTACCGACTTGTCTGCTATCAGTACGCTTTAGTAGTGATTCTGTTTACTGGGAGGTCTTCCTGACAACACCGCACTCTACCATTCCTCGTCGTTTCTAGCAGGATCCTTGGAGCAGATTTCACAGTACGGGTCAAAGAAGGGGATATGGACAAGTTTGTGGTGGATTGTGTAAAAGTTGCCCTACTGACTGTGATCATATTTTTCACAGAACAGCTCCTTCCTGTCACCAGCTAGCTACACCCCCGCCTCCTCAGCTACCTAAGCTACCCTCTCCCCAACAGCCTCTCTCCAGATCCAGGACATGAGTATCCTCTTCCTCCTCATCGTTCTTCTCCCTTGCATGCAGCAAATCATCCCAAGACTGTGCCTCAGCATGTTCGGGTAGGCTAACCACCTTGAGGCACTCAACTTTGGGAGGCGCTAGCAACGCAGGCTAATGCTGACTCTAAATTCCACCACCGACGTCTGTCTTTCTCCAGAATACTTTTCTACATGATCCTTCTGGTCCAACACCTTTCGACGTTGGTTTTCGAGATGCGCATGATCCGTTGGATCGTGAGGTTGTTGCGCCGCGATTGCTGTCCCATTGTGCTGCGCTCAGAGTGGTCAGCTTGTAGACTAAAGCACTGCCCGTATACGGAGGGTCCTTCGAGATCGCATCGATACAGTGCTCTCTTGCTGGCTCATCTGGATGTGTATGATCGGACGTGAGTATCCTAAGGTATTTGGTCTGCGTAGGGAAGCGGTGGGCCCTGTAGAAGCTGGAGTAAACTTTCCGCGAGATGTCAAGAACAGCGCTCAAATATTCATAGATTTCCAAGGAGTTCCTCATGATAGCTCTTGTCTCTGTATTGTCGCCATCGCCGACATTTCAGCTAGTTACAATATTGTACATGCCGTCGAAATCCCCAGGTTGTTGGAATGGAGTCAGCATACTAAGCCCAGCAGGATGCGAAAGGCCAATGAGCCGGCTCATTGGTTGGATAGCCGTTTGAATGTTGTCTCCTCGTCTTTGTCCATGCGCCGCCTTCTGTGTCCCCCTTGCTTGGTTCTGCGTGCCATTTCCTAACGGTTGATTGCCCACGCTTCTGCGCGTTTTTGTCTATCCAATGTCGCGCGCAGCTTACTGATATATCCTTCGCATTCCCTTTGCCTAAGCTCTCGAGCACGGCTATGAATGCCGGATGGTGTCCTCAGGCATTCGAAGTATTCGTTTTCGTGAGGCGAAGCGAGGCGGTGTCGAAAGCGGCGGACTGCGAGCCCATTCCTGAAAAAGCGGAGCAAACAGCACCTTGAGGTAGCGATTACACGGTCAAATTATGGGGGAATAGGCTTAGTCCGAGAGGAAGGGCTCTCTCGTGGACGAGGATGAGGCTCGAGGAGGTGTGTTTCTCAGGAGTCGTCAACCCCCACACGCCAAGCGAGCTGCATGCATCATGCTGTGCCTCAGTGTGCCACGGGCGGCAAAATGAGGGACAGGCAGCTAGCAGAAAGGTATTCGACTATATCTGCAACCTTTCATCTGATTACTCTCAGGCCGGAAGAGTGTCTGCTATACACATTGCGTCACGGTCCTTCACACGACGGCCAAAGTTACTCGAAGTTCAGGGATGGAAAGTCATTCGTCGTTTGATGATGCCGGATCTCTCGATACGACAGGCGGCCACAAAGCCCCAGAAAGAACCCCGGACATCTATACCTTCTGCAAACCATGTACAGAGCTTATAAATTGTCATGAGGTACCCGAATTTGGATCCAAAGAGATTCACTTACATGACTCTCCTCTCCAATGGTGGGAAAGCGCAAAGAAGTGTTATTTCTGCCATTACCTGTATACCTCCTTCTGCGGGTCGGAATATGACGAAGAGGACATCGTGAAGAGATATTCATATGCAAAAGAAGAATCGCCAAAAGTCATAGGCATAATCAACAAGGATGACCTAGCGTTTGGAGAGCTTCGTGCTGGGAAATATAAGCTAGTGGAATCACTGAGCTTCCAAGTTCGGGTAGGTGAGCTGTGGGCAGGCGGAGTGCAGTATAATGTTCGAGACTTGGACTACGAACGGCGCTTTATTGTCATGGCCAATGGAGGTGAGTAATCATCTTGTAGACCTAAGAGCGATGAATAATGTTTGGACACAGCCAAGGGTCTTAGTCGTCCCGTATGGAGTCACCCGCGAAGGGGAATTCGTTTCGACGCAAGGCTTCCAGTTCTGCGACAGTGGGTCGAGGAATGCGAACGCAGTCATCCAGCCTGTCGGAGGGTCTTAAGTTCAGACAGTCCGATAGCGGCCCGAATCCTCAATCTTGGTGATCCTTGGGTCAAGAGCGATTTTGTGAAATTAGCTTCGACAGAAGACATCGATTTACATAGGATTCCGTTCGCCACGCTGAGCCACTGTTGGGGGACCATCGAGATTACGTGTAAAACCACGCTCGATAAGGTCAGTCAGTATGAGAAATCTATTCCGACGAAAATTCTACCCAAGACCTTCAGTGAGGCTATCATCGTGGCCAAAGCCCTCGGCTTTCGCTATCTTTGGATCGACAGCCTTTGCATCGTGCAGGACGACAAAGCGGACTGGGAAAGAGAGGCTGCTAAGATGGCTTTCATCTATCGAGGCGCGCACCTCACCATCACTGCTACTACGGCTGCCAACTCCACCGAGGGCTTAGGGATATCTCATCTGCTCGACCCAGCGGTTCATTTTTCAATTCCAAAGGCAAATGTTCTACCTGGATCGCCGTCATATATCGCAGTTCGGGCGCAATCAATGGCATACGACCCTTCAAACCCCTGTGGCTCCCGTGCAAACGATATGAAACAAATCATTGATACCGCCGCCATTCACAAACGTGCCTGGGTTTTTCAGGAGAAGACCTTATCGCGACGGATCCTGCACTGCACGCACAAGCAATTCGTTTGGCAGTGCGCCACACGCACGGAATCAGAAGATGCGCTGCACTATACTGACATTTTGGGTAACCGAGGCATCCAGAACAAGTCCTGGGAGATTCTGACTGGCCACGTTGCAGAAGTCGTCCTCCATCACAAAGACGTTAGGGGTGAAGTCTACGACATTCGCTCTCGCTGGTGGCTATGGGCGCATGAGTACATGAGTCGCGACTTGAAATACGAATCGGATCATTACGCCGCGCTTGCCGGCGTCATGGGCTTATACCAGGACCTGACCGGAGACGAACCAGTCCTTGGACTGTGGAAGCAGGATCTCGTCCTACATCTATCATTCAATATCCACCTCGAGAAATCGTGGAAGAACCGATTACCAAAGAACAGAAGCCCGTCCTGGACGTGGATGTCATATCCTCACGGCAGCATTCGTCCTTTTCACAATGCCGACAACGAAATCTGGCAGACCATATCTCCACTAGACGTCGGTCCCGACATCCCACCGCCAGGTCTAGTCTACAAGGCAGAAGTCCTCGATATAGACATACAATGGAGTGGAAAGCCATTGGTATCGGTACCCACGCGCGGTGCATTGGAACTCCGTGGGCGACGGCATCGTCTGCCAAAGTTGTCAAGGGTTCCACAGCGCAGGAGATATCCAGGAATAACAGGAAATACGATCTTGGATCCCGAGATCAGAGATCCGACGACAAGGGAATGGGTAGTAAATGAAGAGTGGTTTGAGGTTTTTGGACTGTATGCGTATCGCGTGGAACCACGCTTTACCAACAAACCTCCGATGCTGGCTACACAGTGGCTTGTGATTGAGCCCACAGATACGACGAATGAGTGGAGGCGTATAGGGACTGTTGACACGCTGGTTGACGTGCCTGAAGGGACGACATTCGAAGAACACCTTTTTGGAAAGCTCGAGGATATAACACTCATTTAGTAAGATTATAGGATGCTATACCGGGTCGCTGTTTTAGCAAAAACGAAGCATCTCATTCAAGCTGCGAACTAGTCAGGATCCATAATCTAGTCATGGAGATCGTGGGTGTGCATTGAAATATCAACATCTACAGGATCAATGAGCCGATAAAGTCTCCAAAGAAACTCCCACTGATAGAGCTCACGCACTAGTATCTACGAGAGTAATCCTGATCATCGTAGCCCGATGATCCGTAATTGCCCCCACCATACTGTTGGCGCCTGCCCTCCTCCTCTTCATCGTCATCGCGGCGGCGATACCCGGAAGAGTAATCTTGCTGCTCACTGCGATAGTCCGCTCCACCGGCGGTATAGTTGTCCTCATCTTGATTATACCCTCCTCCATAGGAGCGTTGTCCTTCATAACCACCCGAACGTTCATCCCGACCTGAGTAGCCACCACCATACGAACTCTGCTGGCTATAGCCGGACTCTTGCTGCTGTCCGTAGCGTTGTCCCGATGAATATCCATCATCTTCTGTACGCCTTTCGCCGCCGTAGCCGCCCGAGTATCGCTTTGGAGAACTCTCGCGATACTCATTGCTTCGGCGCCTGTGCTTCTTCTCATCACCCGAATCCTCATCCCCACTTCCGCCGCCGTACTTCTTCCGCTGCTTCTTCTCTTCCTTCTCTCTACGTTTGCGCTCTTTCTTCAACCTCTTCTCGTAGTCGTCCTCGTCACCCGACTCCTCCTCTGAGTCATGCTTCGTGCCGTGTTTTCTAGAAAAGCGGGTCAGTATGATTGATTTGTGGTAGCGTACGAGAGCTTACTTCTTGGACTCCTGGTAGTATGATCCACTTTGATCGAAACCTTCGGTCCTCTCTTCAGACTGCCACTGATTTCCAGACTCGTAAGTACGCCGCTCCGTTCTCTCGTAGCCACTTGAGCCGCTGTAGCCGCTGGTCTGAACGGATTGCTGATAACCATAGGATCCGCGTTCATCCTGTTCA
Source organism: Pseudomonodictys pantanalensis (assembly GCA_019022785.1). Lineage (NCBI taxonomy): Eukaryota > Fungi > Ascomycota > Dothideomycetes > Pleosporales > Parabambusicolaceae > Pseudomonodictys > Pseudomonodictys pantanalensis. The sequence continues at coordinate 20,348 of JAFHBV010000264.1, forward strand.
CGGCGGGAGTAGTCCTCGCGATATCCTCCGCTTGGGTACTGCGTTTCTTGATACTGAGCTTGGCCGTATCGTTCGCTGTCACCTCTTGACGACTTCCGATGATGCCCACTCTCGGAGTAGCTCTGCGTATAACTTCCGTCGTCGTTGTACCCGGAACTCTTCTTGCTCTCCTTCTCATCGCTTCCAAACGCGCCGCCAAGAAGTTGACCCCCAACGCCTCCGACCAAACCTCCGAGCATGTCACCCATCATGCCACCACCAACAGCTTCGCTGACAAGTTTACCGGCTTGGTTGCTGGCTTGCTGCATCTGTGCATTGCCACCGCCTTTGCCGCCGAAACCGGAGAAGTCATTGGCCATCCTCAAAGGTTTGCCACAACCGTGTCCGGTGTCTTTGCCCTTGTGGTTGTCCGAGTTCCGCACGCCTTCTTCGCTAAGCCATTCGGCCATATCCTCCTTATTTCCTACGCCATCCCACCACTCTTTGACGGTGTTGAACATCTGTTGCCGGTACCTATTGTCCCCCACGCAAGCAGGGTGGTGAAAGACACCGTTGATGATGTCGTTGATCTCGCGCTCGGGATCTGCTTCACCGTCCCAGCATGCAACAACTTTGGGGATGACCCATTTCAAAGTTGCAGAAGCAACCCTGCCGGCGGGCGCGTTAAGGATGTTGCTGAAATGGTCCTTGGAAAGCATACTGTGGGTCGGATCCGTACAGTTCGGATCATCGAAGACGATGAACTGCTTGTCCCGGGCACTGGCGATGACTTCGCTTGAGCCAGTTTCCAATTCAGTCTTAACTTGATCGAGAATTGGCAAGACAAAGGGTGCTAGTAGGCTGAAAACGAAGATGTTGACTTGATCTTGAACTTGCTCGATGAGGTCGGGGAGAACAGGGATCTTGTCGATGAATTCCGAGATAGACTGCATGATCTCGTCGTGAAACTCCATGATCGGGTAGATCTGCTTGACGAGCTCTCCTATCTGCTGTGTAAATTCCTCGGGCTCCTTGGGAGTGATCTGCATGTTGCCCATCTGCGCCGCTTGTGCATTCTGCTCTAGCTCGTCGGCCTTCCCACCTTGGTCTTTACCACCGAAGATTCCATCAGGAAGTTGACTCAGTAAGTCTTTGATTTGGCTCTTATTCTTTTTCCGGTCGGCATCGTTGATAGCACCTTCAAGTTCCTGAAGCTCAGATTGGGTAGCTTTGTCGGATATCTCACCGCAAACAGAGTGTAGAAAGTCTACTCCGCCAAAGGTGCCGGTGACGATAGGGAATACCTCACTTTGAGCATCACCAATACGCATCCTTGTATTGCGTCCAACGTGCGGGAAGACTTTTTGAAGCATCCAGTATGGATTATCGCTCTGGGTACGCCTTCGCTGCCGCTCCCCTTCTTCGAACATCTCGATCAGAGCCAACTCAACGTAGTTGGAATGGGCCGCATAATCCTCCAAACAGTGTGTGGCAGTTCCAAGCAGACGGAGCGCTTCGTAGAAGTCAGGCCCACGGCCACCGGAACGTCTCGCAAGGTCGATACATCGATGGAGAAGGTCGCGGACCATTCCCGCCGAGGTCGTGATGCCCAGATCCTCCGAGGCAATATAGTTCTTTAGACCGTTGCGCTCATCGACTGAGAGTTCACGCCTCTCATTCACAGGTCCGCGAAGTCGGCGGTCGTATTGACGGGCATCAAGGTTGTCGGCGTAGTCCTGCCGTCATTAACTTAATGATCGCGATAGACACCTCGGAATCACTCACCTTAGGGTTATCAATATGCTCCTCAGGGCGATAGCATCCCAGGCGATCCCTGGTAACCTCGAACTCCTTGGTTCCATACCCGAAGCTCAAGAAGCCAAGCACCCAGAGGAGAATGCGAATGGCCTCGGCACTGACCATCTTGACGGTGCCAACATCAACGGCTTGAGAGTAATCACGGAGCCAGTTGCCAAAGTAAACGCGCTTGACGTCCATTTTGCTGAACTTCTTGCCGGTGCGCGAGGACATCAGCAGCGTGAGGAGCGTATCCTCGATATCTCCATGGCGCCAGTTCGACCCTTCAATTTTGCTGAGGCTGGCAATGTTGCCTGCACCGAAAGCGGCGGTCGGACGTGCGCAGAAGACGAGCAAGATCAGGCATGGGAGCCATAGGGACCCGAGGTCAAGTTTAGGAGGTGGCATGATGGGCGATTCAGTGACGCTCAATTTGCGAAACGATGCAGAATTTCAAGAGAGAGAAAAGCGATGTAAAAAATCGGCTTAGAGGTGGAGGAAAGAGATGATTGCAGAGCGTTCGTCAGGCCAACGCTGTTGTCAGTTGAGGCTGCTCCTGTTTCATTTCAGCTCGCCTTGCTCCAGATGGCGGGGCAGGAGCTGCCAAGAGGGATGACATAATTCGAGAGCGCCTGAGCCACTTCAAGTGGCTCTTGGAAGCGAGATCGCGGGATCGTCGGGGGATCATTTGCTTGTCGCGACGGTGTGTCTCATCTACCTGCGACTGCCCACTCCAAATCTCTGCACATATCAGATGTTGACAAAATATTCGCTAGAATCGCGGCTCGGTTCGCGCTCAGACGTCATTTCTTTGTTAGAGCTGGACCCTTGCGACCCGCGCCCGCGTGATTCACCGTCACGTGTAGTCCACCAATCAGAAAGCACAGCCGGTACGAGATAGTCTGTCTGGACAGCTCGTCCATATATACGAGCATAAGGCGAGTAGAAGCGGGAGATTGATGCTCTCGCTGCAGGATAGATGGGTATCCCACCGACTCGCTTCCCGGCCATTCATGGACATATACCCTATCGTCCTATATGTGATAATATAAAATCACCTCGTCCCTGTGCCAGAGTACCCCCACCCCTCTCACGTCCAAGAATAGAACACAAGGCGGAGTTTGAAGTCGAGACTGCCCCTCTTCGAAATCTAAATTTCATTTTAATGACGGGGTTTTCGCGGAGTCCGCCTTGCAATCAACTATCCAGGTACGGTGATGTTGCTGGCCGCGCATGCTGTCCAGCAGTGCGCCTGCACCGAGTCCAAAGCGGTTGCAGCGTTACATAGGTTCTGCTGCTGGCAGTGTGCTGTGCGATTGGAGCTATCCCTCATATCGGACTGACAGCTGTTGGGGGGACTTGGCGCTGGTTATGCGGTGGCCGTCATGCGCCATGAGGGGTTGCGCAAGGAGGGAGAATGGAGGAGCCGCCCTATTGAGGCGGGAACAACGGGAAACGCGGGATTACTCGGGCAGGACGCGTCACACCGGACATCGATAGCAAGGAAATAGGGAGATCGGCTGCGCACATGATGCGAGAGTATGTTGATAAAGCATATGCGCTACGAGAGTCGCACAAGGATGTGACGAGACTTGCTAGTTGTCCCGATAGCGTTGTTCCAAGACGGGTACTGACTTTGACATGTCAGTGACAGTAGCACTTGCGCGAGTCCAGCGAGAAAAGCATTTGCTGCTCCACAAAGCTCAGTGCTACCGACGTGGCTTGATTCCTGCTGTCAGTAACGTAACAGTGGTAACTTTAGACCTGTCAAAAAATAGTGGCTCTTCGCGTCTGCGCCCACCCGTGAGTGGCAGACGCCAGCCCACGTTTTCTGTACCACAATACCACAGTTCCTTGTAGGCCATGGGGGTAGTGCGCCTTGCTGTTGTGGGACACCCGCACTGCGCTGTAACGTGACTCTTCTCAACGATGGGGACGGTGCGTTGTGCGACCTCGCGAGAAGAAACACTAGGGGCCATAGACGCTAACGCTTGCGTGCATTTTGACACGGGAGCACAAGGTTCCGCGAGGGATACAATGTGGTAAACCGGCCAGCCAGTGGGCGCATCCAATGCCTTCTCTTACAGGGACTGGCGCTGTTGAGTATGCAAGCAGCAGCAAGGTAAGCTAAGACGCACAAGAAAGTCCGATTAGGCAACTAGTAGCAGCGTTCGTGATTTCCCACTGAGCTAAGGTAGCTACCGGGGCGTCAAACGAGGAATGTCCAGAAGCTGGGGTAGACAAATTCGTCTTCGAAGATGCGCCTGACCTGTTCCAGGACAAACGACTCCACCTTGCCAACATTCTTCAAGACTTGTTTGCCATCGCCAATTTCGCTCTCCACCTTGATGTTTTCGAGTAGACCACCGATACGGGGACGGTGCTCTTGATTTGGAATGTCCGCATGGAGAGCATCCAGGGTGGTTTCGCTGCCGACCAGTGCGTCGGCGTCTTCTGGAGACAAGAAGCAGAAGTGGGCTCGTTTTCTTATGTAGGCTAGGATGGCGACTCCGTCAAAGGTTAGGCCCGTTACATTGAGCTTCAGAGGAATTCCAACGAAACTTGGCATGGGATAGTCGAGAAGAATTTCCGCGGTTAACGACATTCTGACGTCTCCGGTATACTGCACATGTGACACCACCTGTATGTCTTCGGGACTCTTCTCGCGCATGCGGGGTGATGCAGACGGTGTCCTGTCGTACTCGTCGTGGGAAGAATTCCCAATGGAATCGGCAAAAGAATTCCGTCGTGTTCCGTCACTCTGGTGGTGTGAAGACGGCCTTGTGCTTGGATCTGGGTTGGACTGCGGCGTCAAAGTCAAGGAACTGAAAGACGCGACATTGCGTATGCGCCTGTCGGTAGGGGTGGTAGGTCGACCGTAGGGATTATCAGGCCAGCCCTGGAGTTGTGCGCCGGCGACAGCAGCGAGAGGCGTCGTAGCACCAGAGAGGCCGGCGCCCAGAGGAAGATGGAAGTAGTTGATATTGGATGTGCCTCCAGGAATTCCAGGCGTTGAAGCCCTTGGAAGGAAGGAACTCCCAAGCTGCTCGGCCGGGGTCAGTGTAGTCCGTAGCCCTGGTGCTCTTGTGTTCACGTAGGGGGGCACTAGGCGTGATTGATCGGATGCCGGCTCGACCGTGGCTCCTTTTTCCGCGTCTCTGCGCCGCGCCTTTGCCGTGCGAGCATGAGTCTCGCTGACGCCGCGTCGGACGTCGTCATGTGCTTGGCCATCACCCTCGTCCTCGTCTGGATAATCTTCATCCTCCTCGTAAAAGTCCGGGAGAGGGTCGCATATGTCTTTGATCTCAATCTCTGGCGGCTGGCTACCGAAATCGAACGAGTGGACGTGGACGGAGCGGATGAAGCGCGGTAGCGTCACCTGCTGGAACTTGTCGTGGATGAAGGCGCGAATGGCCTCTGCACGAGCGGAGCCATCTGCGCCGCCCGTGAGCGTTTCCCAATTGATCTCAATCGACATCGATGCTGGGCACGGAATGGTGGGTAAATGGACAAAGGCAGAGTGCACGCTTGCCTGCCGTCACGGTGACCGAGCCAGAAAGCGAACCGAGGTGCCGAAAAAAAAGCCCTCAACCCTGAACACCAACACCACCACGATATTATGATAATATTCGACATAACCTTTCAGCATGGCCCAAAAGGCTACCTGCTGCTTGAGGCCACAGTCGTATTGGCTGTAGGGACCCTTGTTGTTTGACCCTTGCCCTGCCACAAACACGCCCGTCAGAATCTACTCTAGAGCTCGACCGGGATCCACTGAGAGGCTTCAACATCGCTCATTTCCTTCAAGATGCGGTCCGTAAAGACCTCTATATAAGGATAGGGAGGCAGAGCCGCATGGCGTTGCTGCATATGCTTGTTCATGCACGCACATGCCCTATCCGAATTTTTGAGAGCTGGTTGCGTGACATACCAGATCCTGAGAGCAAGCGAATAAAGCCTTGCAGGTGAGTACGTAGACGCGGCTGGGGCTGGCTTCGGCGATAAACGCAGTCTGCATGACCGCAAGGCACATATATTAATGGGGCACGGCACCGCATGGGCACGGCGTAGGATCGTGCTTCGCGTCGAAGACTGCTGCTCCGAGGTGTCGCCTGCAGTAGCGATTGGAGTGTGGAATGGAAGGAGCATACGGACAGCCTTGCGCCGTCTCCATCGGAGCATCTCCGGGTGTTGGGTAGATGTTTTCTAGAAGGACGCCAGGACTTAACCGTCCAGATATGGAGATTATGGTAGGTATATCAGACTCACATATACGCTCATAACTCGGCTATATGAAGATCAGCTCCACCTTGTTCACTCTAGGCTCGCCGCAGAATCACATGGAGACCGGGGAAATCATCCAATCTGAGATGGGTCACCTCACATTTTCAAACTGAATCCATGCTGCAGCGCAAGACGTGCATGATGCCAGTAATAACAAAACGGCGAAGCATATCACGCAGAGCTCCGGCCGTACTGTGGCCAACGGGCCGTCCCATCAGAGGCTGCGGGAGGATCCTAACACAAGGCAAACAGGTCTCAGTCTGACCGTGCTGCAATGTGGTGGTTTCCAGGTTGAACACGACGCCCTTTTCCAGGCCAGCGTCGAGGTGCATGATGGAAAATACTGCGAGTCCACTTTCACTTATCACGTCCTATCATACTCGACGTCCAGACACCATCCCGACTGCATTCCCTGGACCCAAGTGCCACGGCCGCAATATGGGCCATTGCGTCCAATATCGAGGGCGAATAAGGCTGGCGCGACAACCGGGTGACTTACAAAGCTGCTTCCGCCTTGTGTTGTTGGCCACTGTCTAACAATGGCCAGTGTATACTATAATATAGGTCACCTGGAGGCGGCCTAGGCAGAGCAGTCTGTACCGATTGGCGAGAAACGGCGGTGCATCCGCGCCTTGTATGCATTCGTCACTGGCTGGCAGATCAGCCACAGGCGATTGGCTTGATCATGGCAGGGACAATCTCAAGTTCGTGGGATGCTCTTGAAGGGCTGACGGGTGGGAAGAGGCTCGCCCCCATAGAGAACAGGTCCGGTACGGACGTGGTCTCGGGCGGCCTACGCATTAATTCAAGTCGCTTTTCTGTCTGAGATGCACTATCCCGCTCCCCCGCCTTGGCGTCGCGGACTCTGTAGGGATATTCGAGCAGTAAAAATGGAGGGTATGAGAGAAGCCATGTGCCCTGTTCGGCAGTCTTCCCGTCGCAGACAAACACTTAGATGAGCAGACCCATATCGATAACAACAAGAACAAAAGCGCCGAGCAGAGCAAGGCGCGAAAGCGCGATGCAAGACCATCCCGTATTCAAACGCCAGACGCACAGTGGTCCATTGCCCACGTGAGTTCCAATGCCTGCCCAACGCCAGTACTTTTTGTCTCCGTGACGCCGTGAAATGCAGCCTGCGAGTCGCTGCGGAGCGGTATCAGCTCCCGGCGCTCGCGGTCGAAACGGTCGAGCAGAGGGCTGCGCGCGTGTGAACAGCCTGCGCGTCGACGCAGACACCCGTAGTTGCGTGCCACCGGCCGTCAAGGGTGTCGTCCGGATAAAGTCTCTGGTGGCACTCTGTGAACATTTGTCAGACGGCGTCACCTCACGATTGGGGAGCACGATAGGACCGTACCTGTCAATGGCGTTCGCAGTTTTCACACTTTTCGTCGTGTTTGACGGTCTTGGTAGCCGGGGGGCCGCAATCCCCGCCGGCTCTCGATGTCGCGCAGGGCGCCTTGTCTGTAATCTGGTGATTGCAGGCATAGACGTGAACCACGCGTGTGCACATGGCGAAGAGGGAGCAAAAGACTGGCGAATTGGCGTTTGGTGACACGGCGCTGTCAACGACGCGGCAGTCGTCGAGAGGGAAGGCGGGGGTGGAGGAGGCGGCGCGCTGATTGGTGGGGCAGGGTAGCTCTTTCCTTTTGTTGGACGACAAGGGCAACCGCCAGACAGTTGAAGGCAGGAGCGATGGAAGCACAACACGCTCAGAGGCCGAAGGAGCGAATTGGCGATGGGGTGTTGAGTCGGGCCAGGGTTGGGCTTGAGAGTCGAGGGAAGGTCGAGACGCCGAAGCTTGTGGGTGGTCGAGCTTGTGGGATGAGAGGCAAGGTACCTGACCGAGAAGGGATGGGAGAAAATGTTGGAGGGGAATTGGCGGGAGGTCCAAACGGGATAGCTGGGGGTCGTGGGGTGTTCTTATAAGAGAGGCATCGCGAGCAGCCCGAGTAGCTGGTCCCCTTCTCGCAAGCTGTTAGATTACTGCCGCTGCCGTTTTTGCAACATAGACTGCGACAGTCTTGTACAGCCGTTGCCAAAGGCCGTGCGGACGTGCAGGCTTGCTCCAGGGTACGCGCTGCATGGGTATCCCAGGCCTATCCAGTGCCCGCTTGAAGTGACGGCCGCCTAGCTGGCCTACCAATCGCCGCGCATGCAGCGCGGTTGCTTGCGTTGCGTAGCTAGAGCTCCCATCATCCTGCTGCCCGTCTCCCCTCTCGGCGCCCACAGCACCGCTTTTTCGACCGCGCCGCCGCAGGCTCTTTGCTCGCGCCCTCGAAGCTGGGTTGGCTGCTCGACCCGCCGCGTCGCCACTCCGCGACTCTCATCACATGGGCAGGGCGACGACGAGCCTGGAGACGGCTGCTGGCTGCCCAGGAGTTTGATGGCAGCTAGACCAGATACATTAGCCGGCGCGCACGCAAACGCTACCACTGCTGCACTGGCCGATCCTAACAGACGCGGGCGTCGTTGGGCCAGTCCGACTCGATGCAAGCAGGAACATTACCAGCTCAGCCCTGTGATGAATGTCGCGCTCGGGTCTGTTTGGTACCACTTGCGACGGGGCACAATATTGACGGCACCAACAAGGCTGGCTGCAGCACCAGCGGACGGCGGCAGTGGTCGCAGTTATTGCTCCGCAGCGTCGTGGAAACAGGAACAGAGTTCAGTCTGCGTCGCGAGACGAGGCTGACTTGAATCGTGCCTCGGACAACTACACGTACGGGCACTCGAGACTTGTCCATGGGCGCTTGTCGGAGCGCTCGTCGTAGGTGAAATCAACAATCACCCATGCCTCCACATGGCTCCCCGGTCACCTGCAGCCTCTTTTCACGCCTGCCTGAGGGCCGTCGAGAGTGGACACCGTGCGGTCGTGCCAGCCAGCATGCAGCGACGTCAACGGGTGGCACACCCAGCGCTACCCCTGCGTGAGTACAGCGGTGGACACGATGGCTCCAAGTGAGTCGTGACCGTCTTCATCTCGATAATCTCGGCCCGTAACTTGAAGTAGTAGTCGTGCGCTGATGAGCGCTGGAGCCATTCCCAGGGACGCCCGAACAGCCGCCATCGTTCGAGATTAATCTGAGAAGAAACAAAAACCTAGATTCCATCCGCACGGTTCGAGTCAGGGCGTGAACACGCAACACCGTACGATGAAGCAGTGAGAAGAGTGGGCCTGGAAGGAAGCAGGTACATCGCAAATGCCGGCCGCGAATTCGCGTAACTGCCGGACGCTTGGTTAAGGAGCGCGTGAGGTGAAAAATCGGCCAATGTGGCATTTTGGTAGCAGCAGAGCCTGTTGCGGACAAGACTCTGAGGTACAAAAATGCTGCTCGGTGCATGCAAGCTCTGCTGTCAATAGTCAGGCCGTGTATCACATCGTCAAACAGCGGCAAGGGTGCCTCAAGGTGTGCTGAAGTTGTGGCCGCGCGCTTGTCTGTGTTGGGACTAGCGCCTCGGGCCGGACGTCGATCGTGACACGGAGCACGCCAAAATTTTATACGATGTGCACCCGGCCAGGAGAAACGCCGTGTCGACCGCTCGTCTCAACGGCTGATTGAAAAGGGGCGCCGGCGGGCTTGCGGGACCCTCAAGTCGACGACAATCGCCATCGCGGCAGCCTCCCGACTGAAACTGCTGTTTCATACGCAGCGATCGCTCGACGCGTCTTGTAACTGACTCTACCGACTCATCATAGCCAGAGGAGCAACCCACTGATCCGCGCCATCCCCACTGGGCATCATCGAGTAGCAATGACAGGCTCACTACGTAGCCAAAATGACCACTGCAGCTGCCTGTGGCCTTCACGCTTCACACATCATCTCTGCTCTCCCTATCACCGGCTATGCTCGGTTACGACAGGCTCGCATCACCAACGGCATCAGCCTCGATAACCGGCATGATCGCCCTATCTCCCAATGCTACCGCTGGATCCATCTCCTCGACCCTCTCTGCAGAATGCGGGGTGCCCCATAAGGTGGTAGACGGCAATAAGGAAGCATATCCGGCGTCAACTAAACGGTGACACCTATGCAGGCATTCGTACATGCCGCTGCAACGACATCACGTCTCTTCGAGGCCGATAAAGACGACAAATCGTCCGTCATCATGTGCACGCATATCAACTATGCTCGTGGGGTACGTACTCGGCCTCTGCCGGTTGACGTTTTGTACGGTACAGTTGCGCTGTTATTAATGCGGGGATGCTCCATGATCGACAAAAGCCACAATTGGACTTCCAACATTGCATGCTCGAACCTTTCGGCAGCAAGTTTATCGTCGTTTCTATGTCGTTTCGTTTGCTGCCAGTCATATCTTTACGTTTGCCACTGGCTCACCCGCCGAGTGTTGTAGGGACGGCCACCGCCTATTTCAGCGACCCGCTAAACGTTTGGGAAAGAAACCCGGGCTACCGAACGCAGTGCGAGGCCATTGAGGCTGCAGCTCTGCGTCCAATTCCGAGAACGATTATTGGACTCCAGCAGGCCATCTATACTATCGTCGTCCATATCGATAAGTGCTTCGTTGCCGAGCTAATGCACGATTAACCGGCGGCTTTACCATGACCAGGGGCTACCCGGTTGAGGAAGTTTCATCGAGGCCCCTCCTTCATGAACTCAATTTCTCCGCGACCTCTTCCCAGAATCTGTTTTGCGAAGGTTGCTGGGACACCGTCCACTTCTCAGCGAAGAGCAGACCACAACTTGTCTCTAAGTGACATGCCGTAGACGCTAGTCTCTTCCCAGTCGAGCATAAGAGCATCTGCAGAACCGTCGGGTCAGACGCATCTTGAACCAAGTAAATGAGCGAGATCGCTGAAAGATACGATTTTAGCGATCCAGACGCGCTGTCCGATTGGTGTGACACGTGGATAACCCAAGCATGCCTCGGTGTTCTCGTAACATGTGCGGACCAGTCCATGCAACATGGTGGTCGCGTATTTTGCGGCGAGGGTGAGCCTTGAGAATCCCTTCATATGATAAACCAGCATCACCAGCTCAAGCGAGAGGAACATCACGCGGCTCTCAACCGACCCATCTTTCTAAAATTGGGTCTTTAGCGTCGTGATATCCGTGTTGCTCGAAACCATCTCCTCTCGTTTGTTCCGACATTCTACAAAACACTGACAAAACACCTGCAAAAGAAAACTAGTATGTACCCCCACACCTCCGCTCCAGATGCAAGCCACAGCGCGGTGGCGTCGAATCCCGCAACTTCCGCCGACTCCTCCATACTGCACGTCTGGCATGATCTGAGTCTCGAGCCGGTCAAGTCTGCGCTAGCCGTTCCCGCGCCGCGCCTCTACTGTGCCAAGATATCGAAAGGGTAGGCCGAAGCTGTGAAGATGCACATGGGCGACCGTAGCACAGACACGGCAGATGAGCTCGCACCTAAGCATGAGGAATTCTCCTTCGAAGAGGCTGTGAGCAATCGCACAAAAGCAACAACGGGGCCAAGTTGGATGTGATAGGGGATCTTCGGAGGCTAGAGACGGCACGCGGATATTGCTTGTGCGGTCCTGCTATGGAGGGGAGGCCTCGGTGAGACGCTACGCCTGCGTCGACTACATTATCCTTGATTAGATCAATAAGGACACGACATGACCGAGGAATAGCACTTTTCTGCGGCATGACCTGTCACTTTCTCGGATTCGGAACTGCTATCCAAATGTATCCTACCCTTGAAGAGGGAATTGCGTGAGGAGCCTTAGGGAAACCATATCTACTGCAGTCTGGGCCGCACAGTTTGGCACCACGGAGGAGTTCGCTTCACTGTTTACGATGCGGCTTCATGAGACAGCCTACGGAAGTCCAGTCCGTCGGGCCCTGAATGGGCGAAAGCGTCCTAAACGGAGCCACGTCGGTCTGATTCTGTTCAATCTATTCAAGGACATGAGAAGAATTTTCGTCATGAGCAAAAGCTTGGATGCAAAAGGCCTAGCCAGCTCTCAAGCCGGCATGCAGGGGTTGAAGTGGCCGCCTTGCTCAATCCAGTCTTGACTAGAGCGTATAATTGTGGTACGATATTCTTCTTGTGGAATTGAACAGCCGTTCAATCCGTCGACAACTTATCATCTTGACGCCACCTTGTCAAGGCAGCTTCTGAACGTGGTTAAAGTTGGAATGCCCTTAGTGAACGCCATCTACCACGGAGAGTCGCCACTTGGGAAGGTAGCGAAATCAGCATTCGATCATGGTTGGCTCGGCAGGTTTGGAGGAAATGGCCAAGGCATAACTAGCAAGCGTGCACTAATCAAGCTTCCAAAACTCGGCCACCTTTTGATGTACTCAATCTCATCCGTCCGAAAAGCCTTGGGGTTTGCTGGATTCCCACCTCCCCTTCACGCGACTGGACCTTCAGGGAGGGGCAGAGGGCAGTCGTGCGCTAGATCCAGATGCGGAGTAGCACACCCGAAGAACCCAACTGCGACAACCGTCAAACCAAGTTGCCACCATGTCGTTCGTCATCGAGATGGAAGATGAACTGATTTCCTGGTGTAAGGCTGACGAATGACAGGTGTAAGGTTGACGGGTGACCGGTGTAAGCTTGACGGTTTCTCCGCCTTTCTGCTATTTTTCAGCAACGGCTTCTGGCTCCCGCCATCGGAAAGCGGACATGGCAAACAGAGATGCGCATGAAACGTGTCTTAGCGTACCTCGGCAAATCCGATCTCCAGATGCGACGCGCATTCCTCGATGAAGGACCAACATCATCCCTAAAACAATTTCCTGCCATTGGCTGGGTCCTCAAAACTGGCCGATGCACCCCCAGAATAAACGGCGTTACGTGCCTGAAGCGAAGTAGCCTGAGACGTCGCGAGGACGACGCGGCAGAAGCTTCCTAATGTGATGTTGACATGACGTACGGAGAAAGTTGCGACTTATATGCTGCCCCGCGCAGCGGTGACAACAATGGCACCACGCATTCCTGCTGTTCGTCAATTGATTAATTCAGCAGCCGAAAAGCCTCAGCAAATACGCGGGACGAACCAATGGCTTCGAACATTCTCGCCAACGTTACCGAGAAAGCCAAAAGCATGACCGGAGAACGCTCTCAGAAGGTGGCGAATCTCGCAGCAAACACGAAGGATGTGGGAGACAAGAGCTACCGGATCACCACCGATTATGGCGTCAAGCAGACGAACACGGATGACTGGCTCAAGGTTGCGAACGAGGACCAGACTGGGCCTATGCTCTTGGAGGATCACTTTGCTCGCGAGAAGGTAGATTAAAGCCTCCTTCGTCTTTGAGTAGCAATTCTTACACATCTCAGATCCACCGATTCGACCACGAACGCATTCCTGAACGAGTCGTCCACGCCCGGGGAGCTGGTGCTCATGGCAAATTCACTCTCTTCGAGTCCGCAGCCGACGTCACCTCCGCTGGTGTTCTCACCGATACGTCCAGAGAGACTCCCGTTTTCGTGCGATTCTCCACTGTGCTCGGCTCTCGTGGATCTGCAGACACCGTACGCGATGTCCGCGGTTTCGCCGTCAAGTTCTATACCCAGGAAGGCAACTGGGACATCGTTGGAAACAATATCCCGGTCTTCTTTATCCAAGATGCGATAAAGTTCCCAGATGTGATTCACGCTGGTAAACCGGAGCCGCACAATGAGATTCCTCAGGTATGTGGTTCATAAATGCACGGCGCAAAGGTCTTGACACTTGTAGGCTCAATCGGCGCATAACAACTTCTGGGATTTCCAATACATGCATACTGAAGCCACCCACAGTATGTCGTGCTCGAATGTGGGATGCCGCGGCGACTGACCACTTCTAGTGTTCATGTGGGCAATGAGCGACCGCGCAATTCCCAGGTCCTACCGTATGATGCAAGGCTTTGGTGTCAACACCTTCACCCTCACGAATGATAAGGGCGAAAGGAGCTTTGTCAAATTCATCTTCACACCGGAGCTCGGAGTGCACAGCTTCGTCTGGGACGAGGCGTTGAAGATTGCTGGCCAGGGTAGGTCCTCTTGATACCTTTCAAGAAGTTTCTCTGACAAGTACTAGACCCAGACTTCCATCGTAAAGACCTCTGGACTGCAATTGAAAGTGGAGCCTACCCCAAGTGGAAGTTCGGTATCCAAGTGCTCCCCGAGAGCAAGGAACATGATTTTGATTTTGATATTCTCGATGCGACCAAGGTCTGGCCCGAGGAACTGGTGCCCATCCGGTATATTGGACAGCTGGAGCTGAACAGGAACGTCGATGAATACTTCACTCAGACCGAGCAGGTCGCGTTCTGCACCAGCCACATCGTCCCCGGCATTGGATTCAGTGATGACCCACTGCTGCAGGGAAGGAACTTCTCGTACCTTGATACCCAGCTAAGTCGACTGGGCATCAATTTCCAGGAGTTGCCTATCAACAAGCCCGTCTGTCCAGTAATGAACTTCAACCGTGATGGTGCAATGCGACACACCATCACCAGAGGCACCGTCAACTACTGGCCGAACCGCATGCAAGCTGTTCCCCCAGCTACAGCACAAGAAGGAGGCTACGTCGAATACGCGGAGAAGATGGCTGGCGTAAAGGCTAGGATGCGCAGCAAGAAATTCAAGGAGCACAGGAACCAAGCTGAGCTATTCTACAACTCGATGTCGGAGCCCGAGAAAACACACATCATGAATGCCTTGGCCTTTGAGCTTGACCATTGTGACGACCCGGTCGTGTATGAGAGGATGACGACGCGACTCGCAGAGATCGATCTCGATCTCGCAAAGAGCGTCGCAGAAATGGTCGGAGGCGAGGAACCAAAGGAGCAATCACGCGCCAAGCACAACAAGACCGCGAAGGGTCTGTCACAGCTCGACTACCCACCATTCGAGCCAACAATCGCTACTCGTATGGTTGCCATCATTATTGCCGACGGCTACGACCCAGTCGCGTACAAGGGTATTAAAGCAGCTCTGACAGCTGCTGGCGCCCTACCATTCACCATTAGCCCCAGGAGGAACAAGATCTTCGCCGCAGGCGAGGATAAGAGCACCGGTAATGGCGTACAGGCCGACCATCACTTGGAAGGCATGCGCTCAACCATGTTCGACAGCGTCTTCGTTCCCGGAGGTTCCCAATCT
Organism: Pseudomonodictys pantanalensis; assembly: GCA_019022785.1. NCBI lineage: Eukaryota > Fungi > Ascomycota > Dothideomycetes > Pleosporales > Parabambusicolaceae > Pseudomonodictys > Pseudomonodictys pantanalensis. Next base: position 35,492 of record JAFHBV010000264.1, read on the forward strand.
GTCGAGACCCTTCGTAAGAACGGCCGTGCTGTGCACTGGGTCCGCGAGGCGTTTGGTCACCTCAAGGCTATTGGTGCTACTGGTGAGGCCGTTCAATTCGTACGCGATGCCTGCGATCTCCCAGGCATGAGGTTCTCAACTACCAGCGAAGTCGTTGACTCATATGGTGTGGTCACTGCTGCTCAGGTAAAACCCGAGAGTTTCAAGGAGGTACTCAAGATGGCCAAGGGAGCTAAGGAGTTTGTGGATGCGTATACGTTTGCTATCTCGCAGCACAAGAACTTCGACCGTGAGACGCAAGGATTGAATGCTATGGTCGCGTATTAAAGTACGGAGAGATGACGGGGAGAGAAGGATAGGATACTAGAGGATTAGGTTCCTCATAGGCTTGCATATCTACCAATTGAAATTCTGGTTTTGAAAAGGCCGCTGTCACTTCGATACGATTCGTCCCTGTTCATTGCTCATGACTCTAGTCATTAGTACAACAACATACCTCGTGCCTTAAAGCTTAGCATTAGTAGCCAAAGCCTTCTGAACCAACTTCAATGCAGCTTCCGCCGTACCCCTAAATCGAGTCAACAGCCATGTCTCACAGCATCTCTCAACAATAAGCCATCAACGGGGCCGACTCACCAAGAAGACTGATACCCCGCACCAGCATGTCCGTAATTATGCACGACGGGAACACCATTACTCCACTTCTCCAGCTCAATCCTCACGCCACCTTTCCTAGACGCTAGAGCACAGTCAGCACCTTACCTAACAAATTTCATCGGCCCTTCCCCCTCACCACTCAGCGTCCCCTAGTCATATTGCGCGCATGAAGAGTAGAGAAAGCAGGAAACTCACGTCTCAGACCCACCCCGTGACTCACAACCTGCAAATCCTCCACCCTGCCCAATTCTGGAGCCAACTCCACGCACTTCTTCATGATCTGCTCAGCTAGTTCCATATCCACCTCTGCGCTCCAGTTGCCATCCTGTCTGCTGCCGCCTAGGATAACGCCGCCCCCGTTCGGGCGTGGGAAGACGTACGCAATCTGCGGATCTACACGCTTCGGACAGCGGAAGTACATGCGCTCCATCGGCACGGTGGGTTCGGCGATGAGAACAGTCTGCCCGCGCGTGGGATACATGTTCGTGTCTTTGACATCCGTAAGGTACAGGGAGCCAAGCGCCGAGCAATTGAGAAGCACAGTCGTCGATGGGAATGAGGCCAAGAGGGTGGCGATGCTGGGATAGTGCCGGCGAACGAGTGAAATCTTCTCAGCCAGAACTCGCGCCTGCAGCCAATTCAGATAGACCTGCGTATTGATCCTAAACGCCTCGGGGTAATCCAATCCACACACGGCGCCCTCGGGCAAATCCTCTTTCTTCACTTCCTTCAACCCGCCTACCAGTTCGTCATACCAGATCTTCCCCGTCTCCTCGGTGATGACATCGCACTCTTCGATCGGGGCATCGAACACACCGCGTAAGGGGAAGCGGCCGATGCCGCATTCGGCGCCCGTCCCGTCGTCAACCATGGCGCTGAATCTTTGGAAGGTGAGGAGGTCGTAGTGCTCTAGGCGGCCGTTGTCGTGCGCCATGCTGCACCAGTTTGCCCCGGCCCAGGGTGAGGTGTACTCAATAGAGCGGTCGCCGGGGAAGTGCTTGGCTGTTACGGTGATTTTCGCATTGGGGTAGGCGGCGCGGAGGATGAGGGCTGTGGTAAGGCCTACGACGCCGGCGCCGAGGACGAGGAAGTTTGGCTCGGTAGAGGAGGGGGTCTGAGGAGGCATACTGGTGGATGCCGGGGGTATTGGATTGAACTGATGGGAGATGAAGCGGTTGTGCTGCTCTAGATTAGGGGTGACGATGTACGTTGAAGTAGGAGAGTGGAGGAGAGGCCTGATAAGAAGATGGACAGATCTTTTGAGAAGAAGATTATGAAATGTGGAAGCTGGTACTTCTTATAGAATTGAAGAAATATCAGAATATTATATGGCGCAGTCCTTCCTCTTCATTAAATGCACCACTTCCATAGCCCGCTTTTGAAGTGCGTTGCCCGACGGGGAAAGGGCGTGCTTGTACATGAGATACGCGACATCGTAAGATGGATCGGTCAGGGACCTGCAGCTAAAACAAAGTACGGGTTCTCTATTCTTACAATAATCAGATTAACACTCACCTGAATTTGGAACGTTAACAAAGCAGACGATTAGAGGACTGGCCGCGATAAGAGTCCCAGAAACCGGAACTTCTCGATTGGGTTAGCGTCGCCGGACCGCGATCTGCCTCGTATCCACGCGGACAGAACCATTGGGACGGATGACTGAACGCCTGCTAGGCGTGTTGAAGATCCCTCATCTAAATTTTGAAAGATACTCAGAAACGTCCGGTAAGGCGAAAGAGGCTGTGGGCGCATGAAAAAGATGGTATGGACACACGGGCTCCACCATCCAAGGTGGGCGCCCACATTGCACTCAATACTTGATCCCGAGATCGGTGACAGTTTAATACGAAAATCACCGAATTGGCAACTTGTCTCGAGGTCCAAGTTCGATTGAAGACATATGGGGGTATGATTGCATGCAAACTGATCCTGTCCGCTTTTCCAAACCTTGCAGAATACTACTGGTAGATATAGCAAAGCGGGCCAGCCGTAGTCGAGAAAAGCTGGTTACTCGGAATACCGTTCTTCCCCGTCGGTGCAACCACATCCAACCATTGCTGGTCCGTCGCCTTCCCTCGTGCGCTATTCGGGTTCAGCCAGTTGGTGCCACCTACGTCGATATTAGCAAAGCATCTGATGTTTCCGAAACGAGCCTGCTTACCCTCGTACATACTCGTTCGGCTCTTGACTTCCTTTTCGAGGTAATTCTGCCACATCCACCAGTGCCGATCGAGCTGGCCGTGATGCAGCCAGAATGTGGGCTCGCCGGGCGAGACGTAGACATCACCTCCTGGGTCTCCTGTGATACTTGTCAGTATCGATCAATACGTGTGAGCTTGGTCGCACGTACCCCAGATAGAGAAGTGACCTGAACTATGTATTGCAGGCATAGTAGGCGCGTCGTTCTGCAGCGAATCCTGGAACTTGCCAATAGCGCTGTTGCCGGTGATGTGCGCAGCCAAGTTGGTCGGGGTCAGGGATCTCGTCATATAGTAGTTGTTCACGTCGCGCCTCAAGCAGCGAAGATTGTTGCCGTAACCAGTCGACGGCGAGGGGTTGCTCTTGATGCCTAGAGCTGGGTCCATAGTCGACATGAGAGGACCGAGACTGATCGTAAGGCTGCGCAGGACTTTAGCACCTGGATAAGGACTTTCGATGACGTGATGACCTACTTCCCAAATGGCCCCTTGGTCACGCAGCCACCGCCTGGTCCGGCGGGGATGCCCATGAATCCGCCTGTATGCTTGACATAATCGCCGTTGCCACCCATACTCCACTCGTCGCCGTTGAAGATCGGAGAGACCGTCAGGTCGGAGTACTTGCCCCAGTTCCAGTACGGCTGGTAGCCTTTATAGTCGCATTCCGTTCGCAGCGCTGTTTCGTATGCCCTGTGCTTGTTAGCTGTGTCCGAATAGTAAGCCCAGGCTGACTGACCAGATATAATAACGATGCCAATGCATGAAGTTTGCAGTTGAGTGTACCGAAGGCGTCATATCTATTCATATCGTTACTGATCGTCCTAGGTGTCCATCTCTGGGTCGGGGCTTACTCATGTGCACGACGACGAAGTCATCGTAGCGGGTCTTCGCGCCAGGGTACTTGCCGGCTGGCAACTTGCTAGGCTTCTCTCGAATACACTTGACGGCTCTGATGTACTCGGTTCTTTCGTCCTTAGTTAAGTCGCCACTATTCATGATCAGTAACTCGATCCCCGAAACATATCCGTTATATACTCACTATTCCTTTCGCACAGCAACAGTATTCTTGTTGCAGTTGGCGCCCCGAGTCATCCCATCGGATACAGTGCCATCGAGGATCTTGTTGGCTGTGGACAGAGCCTGCTTCTGGATGTCGTCGATTGAGAGTGTCTGCCGACTGGCAAATGGCCAAGCTGAGACGCCCGAAAAGAGGCACAGGGAGGCCGTCAGGGCTTGGATGGCTGTAGTACCGGCCATCGTGGGTGACCAAGTCGCGCTCACGCCATCCTCACCCAATACTAGGCATCCGCGCTTTATACATTCCCAAGACGACTACAGGGTTGGAAAATTCCCCGGCCGATTCCGTTTAGATTCTCACCTCCTTGGTTCGAGTCGTATGGTTTAGATGGTGCCCACGTTGAGCGGCAACGGTTGCCGAATAGAAATGTCTCTGGTGAGCATACCAGCCAAAGGGAGCCAGCCGCCGATGAAGGAAATTTGCAGGGGCAGGTACCCATTTTCTCTATAGGATCCACTGCGGTATATGAAGATGATCAATGACCATGCAGGTATTGGATGGACCAACACGAGCGAATGATTGCCCAACGTGGCTGCCCATGTTGAAGGATTTGTGTTCCCTGAGCGTAATGGCTATTCCTGGTCACGATTTTTGCCACTGCGGGGAGGCCGGGAAATCTTACAGTTTCGACCTCGCCTTTTTGATTGGAGAAGAGAGATATGTATGCTCATTTATAGGTTCACGTCTATACGGAACGGTATACGACCACTTGCAGAGAGCCAGTCGGGGCTTCGATCTCACGACGCACCCTCCGTCGACAGCCAGAGTTCGTCTGACTCTCGGATCCGTTGTGAGAGGGTGAATATGGTAAATGTTTCACCTTTGATGAACGTACTGAACCCTACTATGGTAGTACTCGGGAACCTTCAGCACCGGGCCTTGCGCCGCTTTGCGTTGTACCAAGATTGTACTCCGTCCTCCGCAACATAAGCAAGAAAAGTTACGATCATCGCGTACGTCCAATCGTGGTTGCGCGGCTCGAAATTCGAATGCCATGACACTATGGCAGATGGTTGCCGACATTTGTTGATGGTGAGCGTCCTTTCTGCCGGTGCAGTTCTTCCAATAGAACCCTGTGGAACGAGGAATTCGAAGCGCCCTAAATTAAGCTTAATTGAAAACAACGTCGTGAAATGGCATTGGAGACTTGGCAGCTGCACCCCAGATCAGGTGTCGAAGTGGTGTGCGGAGTTGCGATATTTTGCGAAGGGTACGGCTTCCCTTCACGTCCTTGTCGGCAACCTCGTACTCGTCTAGGAGAGACAAGAAGCGTGCGCTTGCCGAGGAGCAGAAAGCCACTGCCGTACGAGGGCGAAGCTCCCCACATAGAATGTAGATGCGTGGTGGGCGAAGGCGGCATTCGTTCTTTTTTTCGTACACCACGAGAATTGCTCGAGTTCGTGTAAGAACGCTGATCGCGCAGGGTAGCAATAGTGTCCTTTCGATTGCGAGCCCGAGACACTTCCATCGCAGTCACGATGCTCTATGCTCAGGTTGATCTCTCGTATGGTTTGGCCGGACGTGTCCAACCGATGACTGGTTACCAGTATTCTGTGAATGGATGTAGTCCATCCGTGGTCCTCTTTGGTATCCTTGGGTGGGAGTGCAGCCCTCTATACCCTTCTCTTCCGCACGCAAAATCCAGTGCAAATTCCACATGAACTTCTGGAACCTCAGCTTCCTTAGCTATGCAGGCAGGCATCGGCCCCGACTGGGCATGTATCGGTGCGCACCCCGGCATTGACGCTAATTCTGTATTGATTGGGCGCTGTCTTTTCTGATATGTATATGATCACTTGTATCGTGGTACCACGAACGCGAGGGGACGGCGAGAGCCTCGGCGTGTCGCGGTGTCGGTCGTGGATAGGGCGTCATGGAACCGACGATGGCAGGTCGCACGGCAATCGGGTGAAACTTGCGTGAACTACAACCTATCGTGAGCTTGTTAGTAATTCGCCGGTCCTGGCTCGATGAAATAGGTGCGTAACAACTGTGTCAATGATCGTTGATAAATGTTGATGGGGGACGTTTTGGACCTTCCGTCTCACAGGCAATCGCCTGACGCGCTAGCCCCGCGCCACCACGTGCGCCACAACAGAGGCGTCATCAAATCCTCCTTCATTTCCAGCACCCACACCACTCTAATGAGCTGGATCGACGTCGCCCACTAGTTCGAGAGGAGCCCAGGCGCATGGTTGACATGGTTAGCACGGCAGCCTTCCCCTTGATTTGCTCTACCCGCGCCCGCAGCCCCCGAGTACCAACCCAAAATACTGCCGAATCAATCTGAGCACTTCAAGACTTGTGTGGAGAGGAAATTCAAGTCACACGTCGTACGTTCAACCTAGGGTTATCTTGGATGGAGTACACTACGAAGCGGAGAAAATTAGGAAGGCGCTGGTGTCGTAGCCAGCGTATACAATATGCCCTCACCGAGGACATGTACAGTTCACACCCAAAACGCCGCGCTAAATTTCCATGTACCCAAGCCTTCTTCATCAGAAAGCCCTTCAAGATAGCAAAATATCATATCAATTCAAGCCACCCTACCGACATGATTGCTTACACAACCTCGTGTGAAGCATCCTGACCAGGATTCGCCTCCTCGTAGTGGAAGTATTTCACGAATCGGAAGTACCCTGCCGCGAGCACTGCTCCCAGACACGGCCCGATCCAATAGATCCAGTGATATCCTGGGAAGTATGCACCCGCAACCGCAGGTCCGAAACTACGCGTGGGGTTGAGCGACCCGCCAGTGTAAAACACGCCTATCTTACGTTAGCCACTTCCTACAAACACCAAGTTACTAGGTACTTGCCAGCCATCATTGCGACGAACAGCGCGAGCCCAATGCCCACGGGAGCGATGAAGGTGTCCTTGCTCTTTTCCGCTGCCAACATAAGGACAACAAAGACAAGCTCAGCAGTCATAAACATCTCTATAAACACTCCCTGGGCAATGCTCGTATTGTTTGATAAAGTGGTGTTGGTCATACGGATGTCGCCAGGGAACATGCAAGAGACGAGACCTGCGGCGCACATACCGGCGAGGAGTTGAGCAGGGACGAGGAAGAGAGCGCGAATTGGGGGGAGCGTGTTGGCGAGGACCATCCCGAGTGTGACCTGGGGGCGTTAGTAGATGGTAAAGTGAATGGAGGTGAGCATACTGCTGGGTTGAATAAGCCTCCACTAATCCGGTAAAACGCCCACACATTGACGAGCAGGCTGAACCCATACACTAACGCCGTGAAGATGTTGGTCTGACTGCTGGATCTGCCATTGACGAGCGAAGTTTCTCCAGCTTGACTCTGAAGCATCACCTGGCAGGCGAAGCTGAAGTACAGGAACATGAAGGTGCCGACGAATTCGCCGGAAGCGGCAACAAGATGTGCGGTTAGGGTGCTGATATGCTGNTTGTGATGCCGGGGACCGGACGTGTGATCATTGTGGTGGCCGCCATTAGTGAGGTCGCTGATGTCGCGAGAGTGCCGAGGAGAGCGGTGGCCATTGGTATGGGAAGGTGAGTGGTGGCCGTTTGTCTGGTGCCTGGGTTCACGCGGGACTTGGAGTCGTGGCATCCTGATGCTCAGATTGGCGTGTGAGATGTATCGGGAAGGAGACGAATGGGAGTAGGTCGATGCGATTTGATGGCAGTAATGAAAATGGACCGTATGCAGACTGTAGTGCAGACGGTGAAGTCCGGTGGATAAGGAAGTACGCCAATACTTGCAGGAAAAGTATCAAAGATATCACTGATATGACCATCTCTAAGTCAGTTCGCTTTATCACCGGACCCTCAGTTCGCGTTAGGAATCATCATTACATCAATAATTAATACTCCCCGGCGAAATGATCTCAAGGCATCAACCTGGCGCTGAACCGCGATACTCTGCACACTGAGAGCATGGCGTCGGGGCATGGGGCTGCGAGCCTATGGTGCCAAAAGAGGCGCTCCCCACTGACATGTCAATGACGCTCGAAGACGTCGGCGCGAAAGCGGCTGAACGGTCATCGGTTCCAACATCCAGCTAGTGAGGGCTAGTTTCCGCTTGTCAGCATGCGGTTGGAGATCTCATGGAGCGGGATTTGCCATCTGAAACACATTGCTCGTGATTGGTTACTGCGATGCGATAATTCTATCGAGATCGTGATGCCTTGGTCGTGTAGTAGACCCGGTAATTAGCGCAGCTTTTGGAAGCACACCTCCATTCCGCGAAAGTAAGGCTAACGCGCAAGTTGGGCGTCTTACCATGACTTGCAAGCACTTATATAGAACAGATGGAATTGACCTGGCTTAATGAATCAAGAGTGTGTTGAGGCATGAGAGATATTACAGGGGATGAGTGCTTGCCCGGAAGTTTTGACATGACGTCATGGCTCTGACTGTGATCAAACGACTGCGCGCACCCTGCGTCAGATCTTTCTTCTCACGATCATTTGGACTATTGAAGCATCGCGACTGATCTCTAGGCGTACAGCATGCCCAAGTGTATAACGCTACGCACGAACTAGTTGATCCTATTGACTTAGCGCTATTAGGTGGAGCCAGCACTGTATTTCCACGGAACCTCTCGGAACCACGTGTATTAGATTTGAAGTGACTTTACTTCGTATACCTTCGTCCGATTTTCTCACCGCATCTGCTCGGTCTTCGTGTATCGTTCTAGCTTGGAATACACAGCCTCAACGCCGAGCCTACGACAGTACGATATCGTACCGTCTCATGCTCACACAGCATGCCTGTCAGCAAGGAAGGGATCGCCCTGATTTCGTGGCTAAGGATTGAAGAACTTGATGCACATTCCTCAGGGCGGAGCGATCTCGTACATCGACTCGAATCCGAAACCACCCAACATGCGCTTCGACTACTCGAAATAGGGGTTTTCAGCTCCTGACGTTTTCTCGTAGCATAATGAGGGGCCCATAGAAATTACAGAGAACCTGGGCGAGACAATTCCAGACAAGTTGACCCAGAGGATTCTAGTGAAAGGATTCATTGAAGCCGAGCCTTCACATTAACCCTAATCAGCCTCTGGGCATTTGTCCAGCCGACTAAGGCTGAGGAGCGAAGAGGTATTCACCCAATCATCTCTCCAGCTACTCTACATGGCTAATGACCCTAGAGAAGCCGCCTCGTCAAGCAGTACGTCAGCTTCGTTAAAGTCGGAATCAATGACTTTCCCACCAGGTATACGTGACTAACAGACCCATTGCGCCAAGTACGGGATATGGAGTGTGCCAAAGCCCTAGTCTACGGTTCCGGCTTCGGCCTATCCCTCATATAGGCTATCGCATGGTGTGGCTGCTTTAGGACCATCGCGGTGAGTGAGATTTTACCTTTTCCGTCAACAGTCTAATGAAGCGCATGACCACCGAGCACTGCTATAAGCCTATATCACTAGTATTATAGCAAACGTACTGGGTAAACTCAGCTCGTATTTCCTCGAGGCACGGAGAGACCATGTCCATCTTTTCTAAGTTCTCATACTTTTTTAGCGTAGTCAGCTCATCCAGTGTCACTGACGCGCAAAGTGAAGGCATATATCTTGTTATTCAAGCAAATGGGTAACCACCCTATCAAACCATCCCTCCGACTGCGGCGGACAACCCCGGCCCTTGGATAACGTTCGGCCCCCAAGAACCTGTTTTGGTTACAAAAATCGGAAGCATTGGTCAACAACAAAAAGCATCACGAAACTTATCAGATGCATCCTTGTTCATATTGCATTCCTTCGGATCTCTGTACGACAAATCAATCGTCGTGCCTGCAGGACACGTTGTCAGCGACTAAGCCACGACATTGTTCCTCAGACCGCTTTTCTGGTGTCAGCATACAAGTCAGCAAATGAAGAACAGGTGTTTGGTGCCAAAAGAATCGATATATGCGAAGCGAGAGACCTGGCTGACGGATAGAGGCGCCATGCATCGGTTCGCGGCCCGTCAGATGGCTTCAGGGGTGTTGACGCACGTCAGCGGCCCTGTGCAGGCCAGGAACACGTGCTGAACACCAGCTTCTGCGCCCCATCGATGCATTCGATGCATGTTTTAATTTCGAAGATGGGAGGACCGTTGGATCGGGATACGAAACGGATCGTAGGATGCTATCCTTGGATCGGATATTTCCGAAGAAGCAATGGATAGGGGAGAGAACTAAGAACACACATCGACAGGATTTTTCGGCCGCTGCCACGGCAAAATGCGATCGGATGCCATGGCTACTACCATAGGATAGAAAGCCACATGCTTCGGGGCCCCGCATTAGCGCACGTAGGTTACGAGCGGCTGTCTCCATTCCCAGGTTTCCAAGCACGTGTCCCGTGCTCAGTACAACCACCTGCTCTGACGCATAAGCTGATCCCAAGGCGCCATTCGCCAAGAACACCCAATAGAGGTTTTACTTCTGACCACCAACATCGTTCGCAGAGTTTTCATGCCAGATGATGGTCCAGGCTCGGCAGGGGATTGGCCAGTGACGGAATACGAAAATGAGAGACATCTTCAAACCTCCCGCATGGAAGGCCCAACTCGATTTCGTGATGCACGTCCATCACACTCATGGACCACCAGGAGGCGGAGTATTGCGGCGTGAGGGGAGTGGATGATGCGCATTGGTGCTCGGGGAGACGGATGACTTCGTAATGGCGATGCCTTCAGCACGCATGGGCTTGAATCACACTGCGTGCGATGGCGAGTAGGCAGTAGCCTGAAGCTGAGAGAGCTGAGAGACGTCTCCGAGGGAAGCCTTGAGAACAGCCTCGCCATGAAGAAATGGTATAAAGAGAGGCTCATTGTCCAGTCTCCTAGTCTTCATCCAGCTCCTCATCTAGCTCCAACGATCACCACAGCTTCAAGCCAACACCAAAGTCTCTCTTCAGACTCTTCATACTCCCAATCTTCAAAATGTACTTCTCCACTGCCATCGCTTCCCTCCTCGTCGCCGCGAGCAGCGTGGCCGCCCTCCCCGGGTCGCCCGTCCAAGAGCGCCAGGCAACTCCCACCGCCTACGCTCGCTTCTACAACAACGGCGGTTGCCAGGAACCATGGGTTGATGACTTCGTCTTCGTCCAAGGTACGGCTGGTTGCTTCACCACCGGAATCAACGCGGCCTTCCAGAGCACCAACATCACGGGCAACACGCTCACTCAAACTGGTAAGTCTGATTGTTGCGGATCCTAAAGTGGGAAATGACTGATCATGGTCTAGTGCGCCTTTATGAGCTTGCGGGCTGCCCGACCACCGGTGGCCAGACCTTCGATCTTCACCCGGGTGTCAATCAGTGCATTGCTCTCCAGTGGAAGTCCGCCATGTTCGTCTAAGCACGATCCATGAAGGACGGGAGTGCAATCGTGAGGGGCCGGTGATGAAATTCGGGGATGTGGGGCTGAGGGGATGGTGCAAAGACTTCTCTTCTTCGCTGTTATATTTTGATTTCCTGTTGTTGTCGCACTCTCCTTCTACAGAGCAAAATGAAAAGTCTTCCCGGGAACTTGACGCTTGCTTCACTTGAGATCATCAAAATGTTAGAAACGGTGATTCAATGCAGACAGTTTCGTCTCGTCAACGACGTTCTTGGAACGAATAACATCAAGACCCTTGCCCATTGATCTTCTCATGCCCGCAGCAGTCACTTTCCGAGGGATACTTCTTCGATCCTGATCTCGCACGCCACCCCATCAATACCGTCCTCCATCCTACTAGCTCAATTTCGGTAGCACCACCGCGTTTCATAGTGAACACGACGGTATCAAGTGGCGCACCCAAGTACCGATACAGATCTCCAAAGTTCCAACTAGCACACTGCAATTCTGCGAACATGTGCTCAGCCGTCGCCGGATCGAACAGGATTTTCCATGTCTCTTTCTCGCCTCCCAGCGAATCGGGAACCGTCGGATACAGTCTGGCGCTGAGCTTTTCGGGTGTGATGCCCTTCACCGCTGCTATAGCTGGGAGGACGGGTACACCATTCATGGTGAAGCCTGTGATGGCAAGTCCGGGGCCATCGTCCAGCGCTAGGCTTATGCTGCTGCTCGTTCCTTCGACAGAGTACGTGCCGGCATATTGATTTCGGGCCTGCTGCCGCGCCAACTTATCCGCATGTGCGACGAGTGGTTTAACAACAAGCGGCAGCAAGTCTTGAATCGCGGAACTTGCCTGATCACCAGCTGTGTTGATTGTAATGGCGATGTCATACTCCGGAATCAAGACAGCGTAGCTAGCGTAGCCTGGTACACCCCCTGCTTTGGTAAAGATGTCTATTGGTCGTGTAGCTTGCACATTCAGACCAGTTGGCCTCAGTATCTCCCAGGGCGCTCCAACTAGCTGATGTAGCGATGGAAGCATAGCATGTGGTTGCATCCATTTGCGCGTTTCAGCCGGAGAAAGTAACTGATGGTGCAGAATAGCCTCGAGAAAAAGGATCATGGCATTTGGTGTGGCCCATATGCCGCCTGAGGGATCGAAGTTGCCAAATGGCGCGGAAAACCATCGATCTTCTCGACGTGGCAGGACCGCACCGCCGTCGTAAGGGGGAGTCATGAAGGTCGAGCCACCCATTCCGACGGGATTGAAGATCAGATCTTGAATAATGTCTGCGTATGACTTCGAATGTGTTGCTTCGAGAGCCATGCCGAGTAGATTATATGCGATATTGGAGTATAACGGTCCAGAATTGAGTGACTGGGGGCTGTATATAGCATTGTTGAACATTGCGATGACTTGTTCCCGACTGCAGATAGGACCACCTGGGAAGGCATCACAGCCTGGGAGGTACATAGTTTGTCTCTCTATGCCGAGCTGAGTAGGTGAGAAACCAGGTACCAACGATAAGTCCCCGGTGTAGCCCTGCTACGGCATTAGCTCTGCATTGCTGGTTCGTCGCATCTCGGACGCTCACAAATCTACCCAACCCACTGGTTTGGCCTGCCAATGCGCCGATGGTAACCTCACCATAGCTTCCAGCATCCAATTCTGGAATGAATTTCGTAATAGGGTCTTCCCAGCCCATCTTCTCTTTGCTGAGCAAGACTGCCAGAACCGTAAAAAGTTTCGACACGCTACCAATTCGGAACTTCTTTTCCATGAGAGGGCTTTCTCGCTCAGTATATGTGGGATACGGAGGGGCTGCAGAGAAAGTCGCGCCACTTGGTCTCTCGCGTCCGTCATATAATGCAGTAACAGCTGGATATTGAAAGATCGTGCTTTTGTCGATTGATGCTCTGATTGCGAAGGTGGTATTTCTGTACCAAGGATATTGCTCCATAAGTAGCTTTAAATCATCTTTATATAGGCCCGGGATGCCAAAGCGACTGTCGGCTGTCTTCGGTTTGGGCAAGGAGGGTCCTGGCGGAGGACAGAACGCGCGCTTTTCTGGTTCGCTTGCCTTCCATGGCCGATATGCCCATAGAGCGTCGGGCCAACTTGCCCATATAGGGCGAGGTGCGAAGAACATAGCGCATAAAAAAAGTGCCAGAAGCGGCAGAGCTGCTAGAGCGAAGTAATCGGGAGCCATTCAGTGATATGTCGACGGGGGAAAGTGCGGAAGTCTATGAGTAGAGCGTCATCGAAGCTCGAGCTTTAGAATTGTATAAGACTTCCAAACGTAGGACCAAAAGGTCTTGGAGCATAAGTGAAAAGGGACGGTATTATAGCGGTGGCTGGACGGCCGGTGTAGCCTAGCTGCCGGTCGGATGTGCGCGTGGCGCAGTTACGTCAGCTTCAATACCGAAATCTGATTGGCTCACACAGTGAGAATCAAGAATGGCTTGAAGCTGATTCGCTCGAAAGGGTATATTAATCGACTATATAGAAAATCATACACATGATCTGAGAAACGCCTTGCTATGCAATAAAACGCAGAGCAAGCAAAGAAATCGTAAATCATGATGCCATGCACGTACAATCATGATAAGCCCGTCGCATGGCTCATCAACGCCGGCTCCACCGCGCTTCCCTTCAATGCCTTGATATACTCCAAGACGTTAATTCCCGCAAGAGGAATGAGGGCCTCAGTCTCAATGACATCTTTGAGGTCCAATGTTGGGTACACAGCTTGTTGGCAGACCGTCGGCAGATCCAGGGTGCTGGCATCGACTGGCCCATCACTCCTCAGTGCCTCAATGGCAAGCGTGACCACGAATCCATTAAAGAGAAGAGATTCATGGGTCCCGAGAGCTCCTGCAGGCGTGTCTCCACAGATTGTCTGAATTTCATTGTTCGAGACACCGACGCGTCGAATGTCGTTGATAAATGCTGATGCGTCGGTACCCTGCTGTGGCTGGACAATCTGGTCAAATAGGGCGCTGTAGAACGTTGTTGTTGGGACATAAGCGGAATCACCGCCACCTTCCCTAAGGCGCCTCACGTAGTCGCTATTTTGTTCCTTCTGCAAGATGCTCTGGGCCATGGGTACGACACCCAGGCCCGTTCCCAGATCAACGAGGTTCGCGAGAATTGTACCACGGAAATCGGGAGATATAGAGATGAGTTGTTTCACGGCGGTGCGCGTCGAAGGCCAGTATTGGAAAGCCCATTGCGCGTCGAGGTTTCCTTGCGACCATCCAATGACAGATACAGTGTTGCCGGTTATGGAGTGGAGATAGTTCATGGCATAAGCAATGTACTCGGCATTCACTTGCGCATCCATCAACATTGCGCCAGGGACGTTAAGCCACACTGCCTGTCCAATGCTTGGATCTCGTGCAAGAACTTTGGCAAAGTTACCTTCGAAGTTGACACCGCCGAACGCTCCAGTTCCCGGCACAAGCAGAACCGGCTTCGGAGCATTTTTGGGATCGAAGTTGGGCGGCATGTAGATCGCCGATCGAAGTTGTTTTTCGCTAAGTGTGTATGAAGCGTCCTTGGAGCCAGCCTTGGGAAAGATCTTTGTTGGTGGAGATGGGTTGCTATTCGCAAATGAGTTGATGCCAGCTGGGCTGTCGTCGATTGATGCGCCTTCCAGGCCCTGCACGTCCAAAGTGCTGAGCTTGAGACCGTTGACCTCGTAGTCAATGCCATTCTGAATGTACCCAGTAGGCAGGTCCTGGTATCGCCGGTCCAGATAGCTGAAGACATCGTCGGTTGTATTTGGCGTACTCACGGGTTCTGCATTCAGTAGCCGACCCAATGTTCTGTCGACAGCACCCAGGATTTGGTTGCTAAGTGCGTCCACATTGCTGAAGAGATCAGGTATCAGGCCAGGATCGGGTTCAGAAACGGGAATTGGGGCTGGAGCAGCCATCGGCGTCGGTGCGGCATGGACGAAGAAATCGAGATGCGAGACAGCAACAAGACCCAACGCAACAAGAGAGGCCATGGCGACAATGGAGCGGTCCAGAAATCGAAGTGACTGCTTCTTCGATTCCTGTAGGACCTTTATGCACCCGGAGGTGTCCAAATACCTAGTGTGCTTCTGCCACCCGCACTCCCGCAGTTCCTTGATTTGGGACCGGAAGAAGGCACAGTGCCATGACCGCTATGAAACTAACACACGCTTCGACCATCGGCGAATATTGGAGATGGCAGATGAGAGCGAATGATGTGCGGGGAGTCTCAGGCTACCGGCAAAGCCAATCGAGGATCATACAAATGGTTCTGCGGATATCCATGCCGTATGTGGCGTACATATGTGCCGGAGCCAAAGCTATCAACGAGCTAAAATGGAGCGCCGCGGGATGACGACTTGACCTGCAATGCGCTTGGCTCCAGCGCGCGATGAAACCCAAAGATTGTATGCTCATCTGAAGGGAAGATTGAATATGGTGCTCGTATATTTCGAAAACCTCTACATATAGAAAGGACTTGTTACCTTGCCGACTCTCCAGGTAGGTTCTAAAGTCTCAAAGTTTTGTGGTGTGGTGGAAGGAGCTGGTAATAACGGAGGTGCGTCGGTGGTCCGTGCACTGGGCCTCGGCTAGCGAGGTCCAGTTATTTATCTTGGACCGACGACGCGATGAATAACACTTTCCGTGGTCACTTCATGTCTTCCTTTTCGGCCAAACATCAAAGAAAGAGCAGCGGACCAGTCGCTCGAGTGTCTAGCATATTTGACAAGAGGGGAGGGCTTCCGAAAACGTAGCATTCCTGCATTAACGTATTCCACCACCGTGCGCCCGGCCCCACCAATCGCCCACTTTTAGATATTTACACAAAACTTTAACAATTATTATCTCTATAACTACCTATAATATAGACGCTATAATTATAGAGCTATAA